>JAANYP010000193.1:0-180000 GCA_020465985.1 Centrapalus pauciflorus
CATCATTGGTTCCCTATCCAACTCTGTATCATCAGACCTTGCTGATGTGCGAGATTCACTAGAACTTCATCTTGCACAGCTGCAATCTCTGCTGTTCACAGCGTCTGATAGGGAAAATATTCTTAGGCTTACCTCTCTTGCTGATTCCCACACATCTTCTCTTCAGACCTGTCTTTCCCAACTTAGTGAGGTGAAGGATAACTTGGCTTACTTAGTGAACAGCCTTGTTGGTCCTAAACCCTCTAAACCTGCTGGCAAGCCTGCTGACTTTGTGTCTTCAGGCAGACCAGATGTTGAAGTCGCTGCTTCATCTCCTTCAAAGGGGGAGAAATCATCTGCCTCGAAGACTAAGTCTAAGGGGGAGAAAACTTCTTCTCCTAAGGAGATACCAGTGTCTGCAACTCACACTGGTCAGTCAGCAGAGATTTTTGAAACAGGTGCAGCTGAAGGTGCTTCTCAAGCTGCTATGCCTACTCAGGCTGTCTCTCCAAGCCCTGCTCAGTCTAAGGGGGAGGAAATCATTCCTGAGGACAGGCCTAGCAGCAAAAGGAGGCACCTTATTTTATCAGAAGAAGAAGAAGAAGAAGAAATTCCTGAAGCTGCTGTCACTAAAGTAGCAGCTAAAGGAAAAGAAAAGGTAGCTGAGGATCCTATGCAGCAGAAACAGGCAGAAATACAATTTCACAAGGCCAGAGCCAAAGAGATGGGCCTCCCTATGCACAAATACTTTGAGTTTAGGGAAGAACAGCTTCAAGCTCTGGAGGAATTAAGAAAAGAAGAAGAATCTGCCAAAACTGCTAAGTCCCTTGCCCTCCAAGAAGCAAAGAAAATTAAATACCTTGGAGGTGCAAAAGAAAATAATGGAAGCTGCCAGGCAATCAGCAGGAGAAAAAGAGAAGGAAGTAGAGAAAGGTACTCAGGTCTCTGTGACCAAATCAACAGTACCTCATGCAAGAGCTCAATACCACTTTGACAACTTGGCTAAGAAAAAATTTCATGATGTTGCTGAGAGAAGACTAGCCAAGGAAGCAATTGTCAAAGCTGTCCCAATTTCAAAGAAAGGCAGTCAGTGGAAGCTTAAAATAACAAGGATGGGTGCAACAGGCCCTGAATTGGAAACTTATGACCACACTGATGTAGCTCAAATGGGATATAGGGAGTGGATTGAGCTGGCAGTTGCCCTGAGTGAATCAAAATCTGAAGCTGCTAAACAGATCAGGGCATATGTCAAGAAGTTGATGGAAGAGTAAAGAATCTTGGCCTAATATCTAAGGAAATAAGTGAAGGTGTCTTTGTGACACATCCAAAAATAAAGGCCAGGAGAACAAAGAAGGATACAGAGATGGAGCTACTCCTCACGCTGATTGAACAGGGCGACTATGCCCTTGAAATAAAAGGAGTTGATCATAGTCTGCCTAAAGGAATAGAGTTTGAGGATGGCAAGATTATAGAAGAACCTGAGCTGGGGGCATTTTTTGTAAGATCCCCTAACCTCAGAAGAAAATGCTTCCAAAGAGCCTCAGAACTGTACAAGTTGATCTGAGACAACTTGCCGCCTTCCAGAATTGCAGTTTCTTTCAGGCATCAAGCAAATTGGAGAGCGCCATCTGGGAATCAGCTCAGAGGGCTTCTATTGAGAGAGGAGAGCTTCAATGATCCCAAGGTTCCATGATTAATCAGGAGTGAAATTGAGGAACTTGAGGATACAAGGGAAGAATTGGAAAGGATGGTTCAGGATCCTTCTCCACTGATAATGAAGTCCATCTACCATCTGGGTAGGTGGAAGAATGAAGCTGTCCATCAGTTTGGACAGGCTTGCCATTATCTGCTCCCAACTCAAACAGTCCAAACATCTTGTACCTTAGTTGTACATCCTGTAATTAGTTGTACGTTATTACATAAGTTGTAATTTTTTGCTTTACCATTAGGTTGTAAAATACATTAGTTACATTAGTTGTACTCTTTGTAAGAACATGTGTTGTTCTAGTATAGTCCAAGAATCAGTGTATATATAAACTGATCTTTTTACTTTAACTGTAATGGTTGTTAATTTTTATTTCAGCAATGTACTGTAAAAATTATAATAGTGTTTTGATAAGAACCAAGCTTGGACGGTTATTGCAAATAGGGGGAGATTGTTAGGCACAAAAGACCTCAGTCACCTTTGTCAAATCTGAGGGGAATTTTATAACATCAAACCTGTTGATGCATTTGAAAGGTTGAATTAGGCCTGTTTATATGCCTTAATTGAAACCTGAAAATGATTTTGCAATATCAGTCTAAAGCTGTTCTATATTGTTTGGCATGTGTTCAACTTAGACAGTTTTGGTCCAGCCTGCTCTGTCTGCTGAACAGTGCTGGACATAACTGTCTACGGCTGCTCTAGACTGTTGAGCAGCCTTGGGCATTTTTAAGTTGTTCTGTCTTTGGAAACAGAACCTGTTCCTTTTGTGAACAGGCTAAACACTTTATGGAATATGTTTCCAAGTCATCATGTATTGTTTTTGACTACAAGATCAGTTTACAAAGTCGAAGACAAAGTGGAAAACAGAACTGCTCAGCCTGCCCAAGCTGTTCTGTAACATGAAGACAAAAGGTTATTTGAAAAAGGGTGACAGACCTTTTTCTTATATCAAAATAGGCCTTTACAAGGAAGAAAGACGCAAAGTTGACATTCCTAAATTAGTTAAAGGCAATGCAACAGTAGACAAAGTAAAAAGACAAAAGTTCTGCACATGTGAAGACAAGTCTGCTTTTCAGAAAAGTGCAGAAAAGGTTATGTTGTCTTTTCAACAAGACTTTTCCTTTTCATTCCGTCCAATGAAGATGTTTCTCTTAGATCCTCTAAGTGAGTATAAAAGGAAGCTTCTAAGGTCAGAAAGAAGTGTGAAGAAAGCTAAGTGCTGAAACCCAAGAGTGAACGTGCAAGTGTGTTTTCATGCATGCAAGCCTGCTTGTGTAATACAGTTTCTTTGTGTCTAAGCTGTCCTACATAAGCTGTCCCTCTGAGTCTTGTAAACACAATGAGTGCTTCTTAGTGAGTGTATTCATTGTATACTAGTTTGAGTCTGTCTTAGACTAGTAAGCATACTGTTGTATCTGTTATCTCAGCTTGAACTATTCCGCATTCAAGCTTGTTTGTAATTAACAAATTGTTGATAATACATACAAACATTGAGAAAAGAGTGTCTAGTTTTTAAATTGTTGTATTCACCCCCCCTCTACAGCTTATAACTATACACTTTGGGAACCTCTCGGGACCTACAGTTTTCTATACCCTTGCTCGGTTAATTTAAAACTATGCGGAAAATTAAATAACCTAACCATGCAAGAATGTAAAACCCTAAAGGATCTAACCAAACAAGATAAGAAACAATTATAAAATAAAGAGATGAACAATAAAAACTAACCTTGAGAAAATTCGCAATTTTCTCCACGAAGAACGCTTCCATGAACAGCCTCTGAACCGGATGTCAAGCGTCTAAAGCAAGAACGCCTCTAGTTTTTCATACCCAATGAACAAAAGATAAAATAACTATAACTTTTCTAAGCTCAGATCTTAGAGTCCAAAAACTGGTATCCCTTGTGATCGTCAGATAACTTAGAATTGAATGAGCGTGGAATGAAGCAGGCAGGGGCTCCCTATTTATAGGGTTTGAGAAACCCTAGAAATTCACCTCCAAACCCATGTGGGATGGGTTCAAGGGCCGGCCCCCTTAACTAGGGTTCCTGTTGACTATCAACTAATTGCAATTTGGCCCATGTACTTCCTCAATTAATTCTATTAGCTTCCGGTTAATTTATTAATTATCAATAAATTAACAAACTAACCGATTAATCAAATATAATCAATTATTTAGTTTCCAATTAATTTATTAAACATAATAATTTAACAAACTAATTAACATTATATCTGTAAGTTAATTACCTTCTCTTTGCTATTTATTGCATGCACCCAAAAAGGATCCATCCTGATAACAATATATTTACAATTTAGTTGTGACTTGGACACTACCTTCAACGGTCTCCCACTTGGACAAGTTGGCAACTATTTGTCTAAACACATTCTATTACCTGCCTTCCTAGCCACCCGTTACAACTGCCGAACTCCGAGGAGTCACATCAGAGCCAATCCTTTAGATAAGGATCAACTATTCCTTCGTTTTCAGATATCGTATGAAACTAAGACATGGATTATAATCAATCTTTAGTTTCAAAATTATCTTTCCGATCTCCGATTAATTTGACTATATGAGACCGACTAATTGAACACATCAATTTCGTCTCGGTCGGGCCCGACACTCTAGTCAATGTTTAATCATCAGAGGGCCCATAGATATCGCTTTTCCACTAAGGCAAATGGAACGAATAAACTTTGCATACACATCGCTAACTAACTAATAATATCATAACTAGATACACCCGTTATAACAGACAGTTACGCACAGTGTTTGAATGCACTTAGGTTCGACGGACTAGAAAATTGCAACTTCAATGTATCTCCGTTTGAAGAATAGAGGATATGATCATCTTGCAAATACTTATGATTTAATCCATGAAGTATCTTTCCAAGTGCGAGTGCCCTATACTTAAATCTTCATTAAGTACCCATGAATGTTGCAGCAATCTCTGCTATGTCAAACTCTTGACAATCTACTAACATTCCATGACAGTCTTAATTAAATACTAACTCCCGGTAGTACGAACGACAGAGGAATTTGAATAAAATTTATTACTCTGGAAGTTGGTTCTAAACATGCAAAAGGAAACACAACGATAAACTAATAGAAGATGGTAGCACTTTGCAAATACATAAATGTTCATTATTTAATCACCAAATCTATTACAATTTCAAATCATTGTTATAATGTTTCATATTCAAACTAAATACTAAACTTTACACTATTTCGTAATCCTATGCTAACAGCATGACTACAGTGTTTTGGTTGAGAAAGTGGCTTTGTGAACGAATCAGCTGGATTCACCTCTGATCGCACTCTCTTCACAATCACATGTCCTTCTTCAACCTTGCTACAGACAAAATGGTACTTCCGATCAATGTGCTAGGACTTTCCATGATCCTTGGGTTCTGTAGTCAATGAAAAAACACTTTCGTTGTCATAGAATATTTCGATGGGGTCTTGAACCGTTGGGACAACTCCAACATCTCCAATGAAATTCCTTAACCAGATGGCTTCCTTTGAGGCTTCTGAGGCTGCAATATACTCTGACTCGCAAGTAGAGTCTGTCACGGTTTCATGCTTCGAACTCGTCCACGTCACGGCTCCCCCTTTCAATAAGAACACCAAACCAGACTGTGACCGATAGTCATCTCTATCTGTTTGGAATCTCGCATCGCAATAACCGGTTACTTTGAGTCCATCCTGTCCACCATACACTAAGAACCTGTCCTTAGTGTTTCTTAAATACTTTAGAATGTTCTTGACCGCCGTCCAATGACCTTCACCAGGGTCCTGCTGATGTCGACTCACCATGCTCAGAGCAAATGAGACATCAGGCCTTGTACATGTCATGGCATACATTCTAGATCCTATGGCCGAAGCATATGGAACTCGTCTCATTCTGTCTCGTTCCTCATGTATCTTCGGACTCATGTCTTTACTAATCTTTATGCCATGAGCAAAGGGAAGGTTCCCTTTCTTAGACTTCTCTATAATGTACATTTTCAGTATTTTGTCCAAGTACGTATCCTGGCTCAGTCCTATTAGACGTCTCGTTCTATCTCTTTAAATCTTTATACCCAGAATAAAAGCTGCATCTCCTAGATCCTTCATAGCGAAACATCTTCGCAACCAATCTTTTACACTTTTTAATGTTGGGATGTTGTTTCCTATGAGTAATATGTCATCGACATACAATACCAGGAAGACTACAGTGCTCCCACTGACCTTGACATATATGCAGGACTCATCTTCGCTTTCAGAAAATCCAAACTCTGTGATATTCTCATGAAAGCAAAGATTCCAGCTTCGAGAAGCTTGCTTAAGTCCATAAATGGACTTCTGAAGCTTACACACTTTCTTAGGATACTTTGCATCTACAAAACCATTGGGTTGTGTTATAAACACATCCTCTATCAGTTTCCCAATAAGGAAAGCGGTTTTGACATCCATCTACCAAATTTCCATGTAGCTATGGCTAGCACTATCCTGATAGATTTAATCTTAGCTATTGGTTAGAAGGTTTCCTCATTGTCAATCCCATAGGTTTGAGTATAGCCCTTTGCCACCAGTCTGGCTTTGTAAGTGTGCACTTTCCCGTTCATATCCGTTTTCTTCTTGAATATCCACTTACAACCCACCGTCTTCAGACCGGGTGTGGGATCAACCAAGTTCTAGACTTGGTTGCCATACATGGATTCAATCTCGCTATCCATAGCGTCCTTCCACTTGGCTGCCTATGGCCTACCATCGCTTCCCTGTAGTTAGCTGATTCGTCTAAGTCGACTAGTTGCTGTCACTAATCATATCATCCTGTTCAATATGGAAACCATAGTAGAACTCGGGAGGATTTCTAACTCTACCTGATCTGTGAAATGGTAAGGATATGTCGTTATGTTCAACAGGCATCTCAGCCTCACGTTGATGGTCAGTGTTTGCAATTGGTTCTTCATTGGTAGAATCTTGAATCTCATCATGATCAATCTTACTCCCACTGTCCTCTTTAGACATTATTTCCCTCTCGAGGAACACTCCTCTTCGAGATACGAACACTACATTTTCATGTGGTCTGTAAAACAAATATCCAATAGAGTCTTGTGGGTAACCGACGAACAGACACTTTTCAGATCTTTGTGCGAGCTTGTCAGGAGTTTCTCGTCTAACGAAAACCTCACAACCCCAAATTTTGATGTGACTAAGGGATGGACGTTTTCCCTTCCACATCTCGTACGGTGTCTTTAAAACCTTCTTAGTGGGTACTAGATTTAGGATATGCGCTGCTATTTCTACTAAATAGCCCCAAAAACTTACCGGAAGTGTTGCTAGACTCATCATAGATCGGACCATGTCTAACAAGGTCCTGTTTCTCCTCTACGCAACTCCATTGAGTTGTGGTGTTCTAGGGGGAGTTAACTGGGAAACTATTCCACAGCTTCTAAGATGATCGAGAAACTCGATACTAAGGTACTCTCCTCCCCTGTCGGAGCGGAGAACCTTTATCTTTCTGCCCAGTTGATTCTCCACTTCACTTTGATATCTTTTGAATGTCTCAAAAGTGTCGGACTTATGTTTAATCAGATAAACATATCCAAATCTACTATAGTCATCTGTAAAGGTGACATAGTACCGATTTTCCCTTTTTGTAGCACATCGGAATGGCCCACATACATCTGTGTGGACCAAGTCCAATAGTCCTTCACCTCTTTCACACGAACCTGTGAATGGTGATTTTGTCATCTTGCCCAGTAAACAAGATTCGCAAACATCATCCGATTTTAGGTCGAATGATTCCAACACTCCAACCTTTTGGTGTTGGGCGATATGTTTCTTGTAAATGTGCCCAAGACGACAGTGCCAGAATTTGGACTTATCAATTCCGTTAGAATCAACATTAAATAATAAATTGTTATCTCACTCAACAGTTTCATATATGTCATTATAAGGACAAGCTTTGAATATAAATACATCTTTCAAATAAACCAAAATACTTCCATTATTATTATCAAAGCTAAAAGTGTATCCATCCTTATACAAGGAAAATAGAGAAATGATGTTCTGATTCATATCGGGTGAATAACATCACTTATTTAAACTAATCTCTACTCCTGATCTAAGCACGAGCTGGAACCTTCCGACTTTCTTCACAGGCGTGGTCTTTCGATCTCCCATGATTAGATTCAGCTCCCCATGCTTCAGACTTCTACTTTCCCTTAGTCCCTACAATACAGAGCAAATGTGAGTAGCACATCCTGTATCAAGAACCCATGAATTAGAGATAGAAGTGTTATGGAGTTCGATCATGAACATACCTGAAGTGCTAGCCTTTTCGACCTTACCGTTCTTAAGGTCCTTCAGATATGCTGGTCAACTTCGCTTCCAGTGCCCCTTGCCATTGTAGTAAAAGCATACTGCTTTCTTCGGGTCTTTTACAGGCACAATTCCGGACTCTGTTTTCCCTTGAGACCCTTTCTTGGACTTTCCTTTTGGGGCCTTCCAGGATGAGTTCCGTTTCTTTGAAGCCTTACCAACAATCAGCATAGGGGCCACAGGGGTCTCATCTTTCTTGATGCCCTGTTCAGCGGTTCGGAGCAGATTATGCAGTTCCATAATGGACGTCTCCTTCTGATTCATATTCATTTGATAGGAGAGTACGAACTGATTATAGATAGCGGGCAATCCAGAATGAATGATATTGGTGGAAAATTCAGAGTCGAACACCATATAGAGTGCCTCCAGCCTATCAAAGTACCCCTTCATCTCAAGAATGAAAGTACAGATAGAAGCTCCAGGTTTCGGCTTGCAGGCCATGAGGGATCTTACCACATCAAGGCGCTCTTTGCTCGCCTTAGCCTCGAACATCTCCTTAAGCTGCTGATTCATCTCAAAGGCCCATGTATTCTCAAAGGCTTTAGCAAGTTCAAGAAGCATGGATGACGCCATGATGCAGGACACTTTGTTCGCATCATCGTAATGCTTCTGGTGTGCGTCAATTTCCTCCTGGGTGGGATTCCTACTCAATGTGGGAATCTGTTCATCGAGAACATACTCTTTGTTCTCATACCTCAGCGTAAACCTGAGGTTTCTCATCCAGTCCACATTGTTTAGACCGGATAACTTTTCCCTACCCAGAACGGAAATGAGAAGTTGGATGTGTGGTTGGGAGCAGGAGTGTGTGTACCATTAGAAGTAGACATCTGTGAGATAAAGTTTTAATTAGTATGAAGTATTCCTTAAACAATTTACTCAATTTGAATTAAGGCTAGGATCCATATTTTCGATTCGTTTTATGAAAAGGGTCGCCATAACCACTCTGCGAATTTATTTTAGGTGGACAAAACTCTTCTCGATTTCAATCTCTATGAAATTCCTAGATCTTTTGAAATTCATTGAATCTTATCAATGGCATGTTAATCTCGGTTATGCTCATTTACTGTCCGTGACTGGGTTGCCGAGGATCACGGACAAGATGGTGAATCTAACCATGCAAAACTGCGTAAGACCAAACACGGATCAGTCCGGGAATCGTGAGTCCTACATCATCTCCTAATATGTCCTCACATTAGTGTGCCGGTAAACCACACACGCTCCACTAACAGTACATATAAGATATGTGCATTTTTCATGGGTTAGCATACTAATTCACTTTTGATATATATCTAAAACGGGATTTTCTTTTAGTACTTTAGATTATACTTTTAATCTGAACATCATCCTATCAAAAGTCCTCGGTAGCTCCATTGAATGCACAGCAAAGCAGAGGAGGCAGGTCAGCGCGAAGCTGTTAAAAACCTACTTCTTTAGGGAAGCACAGTGACCCGCCTTATACCTCGTTTATAGTTTGTTCACTACGGGTGAGCCGATTTATCAATTGACTGACGATGTAATTAGATTTAAATTATATATATATATATATATATATATATATATATATATATATATATATATATACATACAGGGTTGGGATCATTGCAGAACCTTAATTTACTGCAGAACTATAGAACCAATCTAACCATTGGATTATTATATAACACTAGGGATAAGATGGTAATTATGCAATTAACATTGAATTAATAGTAGCCTACCAAGTTTGACTGCCCATTTTGACCATTTTTGACTCTTTTAATATCGAATGTACATGCAGTGTTGAATGTGTGAAATAAACTGTAATTCGACATTGAATGATCTCTATATAATATATTGAATTGAGGTCTACATAAAAAAAAGTTTACGAAAAATAAACACGTAAAAATTTTTCGAAAAAAATGTGTCATTACTGTTCTCATTAAATCAACCAACTTTTGACTACTAATTTGACCATTATTTTGGTTCTGTTAATTTTGAATGTACATGCAGTGTTGCATCGACGTTGAATTATATCGGTCATGCTACATTGCATCGTGGTCTGGGTATTTTTTTTTACGAAAAATAAACGCGTAAAATTTTTTCGAAAAAAATATGTCATTACTGTTCTCATTAAATCAACCAACTTTTGACTACTAATTTTGACCATTATGTTGGTTCTGTTAATTTTGAATGTACATGCAGTGTTGCATCGACGTTGAATTATATCGGTCATGCTACATTGCATCGTGGTCTGTGTAATTTTTTTTTTTACGAAAAATAAACGCGTAAAATTTTTTCGAAAAAATATGTCATTACTGTTCTCATTAAATCAACCAACTTTTGACTACTAATTTTGACCATTATTTTGGTTCAGTTAATTTTGAATGTACATGCAGTGTTGCATCGACGTTGAATTATATCGGTCATTCTACATTGCATCGTGGTCTGGGTAACTTTTTTTTTTACCAAATATAAACGCGTAAAAGTTTTTTGAAAAAAATATGTCATTACTGTTCTCATTTAATCAACCAACTTTTGACTACTAATTTTGACCATTATTTTTGTTCTGTTAATTTTGAATGTATATGCAGTGTTGCATCGACGTTGAATTATATCGGTCATGCTACATTGCATCGTGGTCTGGGTAATTTTTTTTTTAAAAAAATAAACGCGTAAATTTTTTTCAAAAAAAATATGTCATTACCGTTCTCATTAAATCAACCAACTTTTGACTACTAATTTTGACCATTATTTTGGTTCTGTTAATTTTGAATGTACATGCAGTGTTGCATCGACGTTGAATATACGATATCAAGTGTTCATTCGACATTGAATGATACCGGCCATGCTACATTGCATCGTCGTCTGGGTAATTTTTTTACGAAAAATAAACACGTAAAATTTTTTCGAAAAAAATATATCATGACCGGTGTCGTTTTAAAGAGAATAAAATTCTCGTTTTTATGGTATAATTTTTTTGATTTAACAATTAATCATATTAATGTTATTTTAATTTAAAGAAAAAGGATATTTATTTTACTAATGTCAATCTTTTTGCTATTTCCAATCTATTTCTTTTTTACCCAGAATTAAATAATCACTAATGTCAATCTTTTTTTCACTAATTCCAAACTTTATGGTTTTATTGAAGACCATTAGATTAATCTAATCTATGGACGATATTGGTTCTACGGTTCTACACTAAATTTAGGTTCTGCAATGATCACATATATATATATATATATATATATGTATATATGTATATATGGTTCGAGAGAGTACCACCCGTTATGCAGCGCTCCTGAAGGTACCACCTTTAAAAAAACTTTTTTTTTTAAATTGTTTTTCATAAACATGTTTTAATTAACATTATGAAGATCATATGTAAATTTCACATACATTCACATCTCCTAGCTCCTAAAAAATGATGTGAACACACAATTATATAATTTTGAATATATGTGAACACGCATTTATGTAATGCGTGTTTTCATTTACTTAGAGTGTTTGGATTTGTGTGAAAATCATGTATGATCTGTGTAATGTTAATTAAAACATGTTCATGAAAAAAAATTTCAAAAAAATTACTTTTAAGGGTAGTAACTTCTGGTGCGCTGCATAATGAATGGTACTCACTTAAACATATATATATATATATATATATAAATATAAATATATATATATATATATATATATATATATATATATATATATATATATATATATATATATATATATATATATATATATATATAACTTATGTGTATATAATTTAATACATACAAATTTATGTGTATATAATTTCATACACATAATGTTTATGTGTATATTATATAATTTATGTCTTGGATATATATATATATATATATATATATATATATATATATAGGGGAGGGTTCTTCTAAGAACCTTAAATAATGTGGGAACGTAAGAACTAATATCATCCATTGATTTCATGAAATCAATGGCTTAGATGTAAGATGACATTTTTGAAATTAAGAAGGCTTTAGGGGTTTTTTTTGTTGGAAAAATGGTTGGGTAAGGGGTATATTGGGTAAACATTGAAAAAGGAGCTGCACGTTTTTCCACACACAATTAATTCCCTCCTCGTTTTTCTCTTCATCTTTTTTTTTTTCTCCCAAAAAAAAACCACCAGAGTTTTTCTCTTCATCCTTTTTTTTTCTATGAATACTATACAACTTTATATGTAGATTAAAATATATTCTATGGAGTCAACATAATATTCTATGGTGAATATACAACATTCTATGACGGAGATACAAAGCAACACAATCCGATCGAACATTCGACAATCACAATCAATGGTGCCCATGATGGAATCTTTTACAAATTGCATTAAAACAATGGATTCAAAACTATGATGTAAAAAAAATGTATAATAATTCTAGTTACATAGAATAACAATATTCTATGTAGAATATGTGAACTATCTACGTAGAATGTGAACAATCTACTTAGATTAGTGGTATTCTATGAAGAATATGTGAACATTCTGCGTAGAATTGGGGTATTCTATATAGAATATGTGACACTTACCTAAGATCTATATAAATTTGCAAACAATCTGTAAAAAACTATAAATGTGAGAAGATCTATATAGATTTACACTGACATAGAAAATATGAACATCATAAGATAACATAAAATCTGAGAAGAATACAAATTAAAGAATCCAAAATCTATAAATGTTTATTGAAGATCTATTCAAACAACATAGAATACAAAAATCTATATAGATTTACAGACAATCTATAAAAAACTACGAAGAATACAAAATAATCTACGAACAATATATCTTTTTTGTCGTGCCTTTCCTATTGTCTTGCTTAGAGCCATCTTCGTTTAGCAAGGTCTTGAGCGTTTCATATTTACCCGATTCTGCGATTTTAAAATATAAAATAGACTAGAAAATATGAACATCATAATATAACATAAAATATGAGTAGAATACAGATTAAAAAATTCAAAATCTATAAATGTTTATAGAAGTTCTATTCAGACAACATAGAATACAAAAATATATATAGATTTACAGGGTATATTTTAAACAATTTTAAAATATTAGGGTTAAAATTGATATTTATATTTATATATATTTTCGGTTTTAATAAATAGATTAAATAAGAAACTTTTAATTATTAACTATATATATTAAATCCGAAACGTATATATATAACCATATAAATCCTCAAATTTTAAACCTAGGATAATACAAGTTTAACCTAATAAATTATAATTTTCTAAAACCTTTAGGATAAGCACTTAATTTAAATTAAGGCAACTTCTAGATAAATAGGATTTAGGATAAACCAAGAAAATCAAGCTTATCTCTAAGGCATGTTTATCTAAAATCCTAAAAATTAAATCCTTAATTAAATTTAAAAAATCCTAAAATTTAAAATAATAATTTATTTAATAATTTGGAATTATCCTTTTAAATATCTATTAAAAATTCCAAAATCTTTGAAAAACAATTCTTTTTCAAAAATTTAAATAATTAATTTAATATTAAAAACCATTTTAAAATTAAACTAATTATCCAAAATTCTGAAAATTTATAAAAATTTCGGATAAATGTACTAAAATAATTTTCGGACATTATTTCAACTTTTAAATATTAATTTTTAAATTTAAACAATTTAATTTAAAAAACAAAACTCCATTTAAAATTAAAAAAAATCCGAAAACAATTAAATACAAATTTTCGAAATTATTAAACGAATTTTCGAAATTCATCTCTCAAAATTAGTGCAAAGCTCGTAGGTTAACTTTGGCTTTGATACCACTGTTGGGTATTCTATACCCTTGCCAGGTTAATTTAAAACTTTGCGGAAAATTAAATAACTTAACCATGCAAGAATGTAAAACCTTAAAGGATCTTACCAAACAAGCTAAGCAACAAATTATAAAATAAAGAGATGAACAATAAAAACTAACCTTGAGAAAATTCGCAATTTTCTCCACGAAGAACGCTTCCACGAATAGCCTCTGAACCGGATGCCATGCGTTTAAATCAAGAACGCCTCTAGTTGTTCACACCCAATGAACAAAAGATATTTTCTAAGCTCAGATCTCAGAGTCCAAAAACTGGTATCCCGTGTGATCGTTAGATAACTTAGAATTGAATGAGCGAGTAATGAAGCAGGCAGGGGTTCCCTATTTATAGGGTTTGAGAAACCCAAGAAATTCACCCTCCAAACCCATGTGGGATGGGTTCAAGGGCCAGCCCCCTTAACTAGGGTTAAGGGGTGCCCTGTTAACTATCAACTAATTGCAGTCCGGCCCCTGTACTTCCTCAATTAATTCTATTAGCTTCCGGTTAATTTATTAATTATTAATAAATTATCAAACTAACCCATTAATCAAATATAATCAATTATTTAGTTTCCAATTAATTTATTAAACATAATAAATTAACAAACTATTTAACATTAGATCTTTAAGTTAATTACCTTCTCTTTATTATTCATTGCATGCACCCAAAAAGGATCCAACCTGATAACAATATATTTACAAATTAGTTGTGACTTGGACACTAATTCCAACAATTGCTACTTAAATGCTACTATTTAGTTTATGATTATCGATATTAATTCTCTGTTAAACTCTGATAATTTAATTAAATATTATATTATGTTGAAATGGGCAGTACACAACCTCTCTAGTGTGTAGTTCTCGCGAATTGGAATGAAGTGAGCGACTTTTGTTAGACGATCAACGACAATCCAAATGACATTGTGTTGTCTTCGTGTAGTAGGAAGCTTCGTAATGAAATCCATTGTATATATGAATGAACTTCCACTCTAGATTTGGCAAAGGCTAAAGACTTCCATTAGGTTTTTGATGCTCTACGTTGTATAATCGGCATGTAACGCAGTTTTCGACGTATTGGTGTAACATCCAATTTTCCACAAACAGTACACGACAAAATATTTCATTTCATAATAATATTAATTGTTTGATACCACAGGCCCATCAGCAAAAATACTTAATTACAACAATAATTTAAAGATCAAATGGTGGTCTAACTAGCTTCTAAATCTTCAATCAGAGTGCGGAAGACTGAACAAGCTACCCGAGACCGCATCGTCTTTACAGAATAGGCATCATCAAAAGTCCAAGGTCTGCTATTCATCAAAATCCAGATTCACTTAGCCTGGGATGAACTACCTGCTATGATCTTGCCTTTATCAGCTTTTCCTGAAAAGGAGTTGTCATGACAGAGTAAGCTAACAAAGCTTAGTGAGTTAACAGAGTTCCACTAAATACCACACACATATAACATACTATC
Source organism: Centrapalus pauciflorus (assembly GCA_020465985.1). Lineage (NCBI taxonomy): Eukaryota > Viridiplantae > Streptophyta > Magnoliopsida > Asterales > Asteraceae > Centrapalus > Centrapalus pauciflorus. Next base: position 15,337 of record JAANYP010000193.1, read on the forward strand.
AGATCCTGTCGGTCAACACGTCAGAGACGGCAATTAGGTTGGGAGACAACCCGGTCAGTATTCCCATATGTAGGCCGAAGCCCTACGGGAAGTGTATGGAAACAAGTCAGATAGGAAAGGAATCTGCAGAATTCCCTCCTGTGAATGGAGATCTCACATTCGGTCCGGTCGGATGATGCAATATGCAATGGCAAGTATATAAACAGTCAAGTAAGCAGTAAGCATGATGCGTATTTACATAAAATGTAAAAGTGAACATGCAATCAAGGCATTTCAAATGTCTAGTTCAGTGATGGCAACATACGTTTCTATGATACAATATAGTATTAAAGAAACATGCAGCAATCAATCAGTAGTTTCCATACAGTCAGTACATTCACCAATAAGTATCAAAATATATGTAAGTAATTAATGAAATCTGTCACTCACTGTGGTCCGAAGTCAGATAATGCTTAACGAGTTAAGCTGATCAATTTATTCTGTCAAATCGGTGGGTTCCTGCCTGCATTTCAGTTTCAAGTCTGAGTCATAATCTATATAACCCTAGTTATATATTCAAGTCATTGTCAATTCTAGCTGTCGAGTCTGAGGTAGTTCCTATCGTCCCAGGGTGAGTCTATTCTTATCAGATTAATACGATTCATCTACTTATAGATGTGTGGCCTTGGAACAGAGCCAATCGTAATACTAGCAAGGTGAAACATGATATACAATTTCTAAGGGTTTACACAGAGTCAATTAATTAATTTGTGTATATAATAGGTATGCATCTTGAACTTGAGAGTTTTAGCATAATCAAACAATACTTTCAATTTCCTTAGGATGATTAATAATTTAATCTGATTTTGGAAATTAATCTTAGACTTGGAATAGGATCAGATTCGAATTTAAAGGAGATAGATTCGAATAGAGTATAATTCGAATCTATAGATTCGAAATACTCATAGATTCGAAGGCAACAAACAGATTCGAGACATACACTCAGATTCGAGACACACATTAGATTCGAGACACACATAATAAACTCTAAGGAGATTAGATTCGAATCATCATCCCTTCGAATCTAGGGATTAGATTCGAATTCAATCACCATTTGAGTCTAAATAAGAAGGTCTCGAGTCTGTTCTTACGAGTTCAATAGTTTTCCAGGTTTTAACTACGAAACTTGAACAAAAATGAGGGAAAAATAATCACTAACCTTCGTCCAAGCTAAAACCTTCGACTGTGGATGATTTCGAAGCAAGAACAGGTCCTAAACGATGGCAAATCAGCTTCAAATGAAGGAAAAATGAACAGATTCGAAAATGCTCTTCAAAACCGAGCCAAAAGTCAGAAAAACGGTCGATCTTACCTCAAATTCGGACGAAATCAAACACGAAATGGTAGATTCGCGAAGAACTCGACGATCTCTATTCAATGGCGTATAAAACACGAGAATCCGACGGTTCGATTTGAAGAAAAGCTAGAGAGAAGGAGGAGAGTGTAGAGAGAGAAGGAGAAGCAATTTTTCCAAACTTTTAAAAAGTGAGGAGTGTAGCTCCTATTTATAGGGAAATAGGGAAAATCAGATATTCTACTGAATTTTCCGGAATTGTCCAACTTTTATTCCCAATACTCCGATTTGCATTTCAGATACAAATATTAGCACAGAAGTTCTAGATCTGCAACAATTGTCTTTTAGTCAATTTAAACTCATTTTAGTCAGTTTCGCTATTTTCAGTCATTAAATTGTCATTTAGCTGAATTGTAATTATTAATCTAATTTCAACTAAATTTTTGGGCAACTTATCATAATTAATTATAACTTAATATAATTAATTATTTCAGATTCACATTATCAGCTATTTACTAAAAATTTGATAAAATTTACTTTATTATCCAAAGACTGATGCTGAAATATATACTTATTAAATTTCGGGCTGTTACAATCTTCCCCCGTTAAATTAATTCCGTCCTCGGAATTAACTAAGGCAGAAATAACTTCGGATACTTTTGTCTAATCTCGTCTTCTCGTTCCCAAGTTTGCGCAGATCCCTTGTGATATTTCCATTGAACTAACACCATTGGGATTTCCTTACTACGCAATTTCGAAACTTTATGGTCGAGTATACGCTCAGGCTCTTCTTCATACCGCAACTGCTCATCTAATTGCACGTCTTTCCAAGGAATCACGGCTTCAGCGTCAGCTAGACACTTTCGAAGGTTACTCACATGAAATACATCATGAATCCCAATCATTTCGGCAGGCAGCTTTAGTCTGTAGGCTTGCAATCCTATACGCTCGAGAATTTCAAAAGGACCCACAAATCGAGGGCTCAACTTCCCCCGTTTGCCGAACCTTACTATTCCCTTTCTTGGCGAAACTTTCAGCAACACTTTATCTCCAACTTCAAACGCAATCGGCTTACGTCTTCTATCATGATACTTCTTTTGTCTGTCTTGAGAAGTCTGTATCCGCTGTCGAATCAATTGTAGCTGATCATGGGCTTCTTGCAGAATTGCTGGTCCAGAGATCGGGCGTTCACCTGTTTCCCTCCAACAGGTTGGAGTTCTGCATCGACGTCCGTACAAAAGCTGATAGGGAGGCATACCAATAGTCGAATGATAACTATTGTTATAAGCAAACTCCACAAACGGCAGGTGAGTATCCCAACTTCCACCGAGATCAATTACACAGGCACGTAGCATATCTTCTAGTGTCAAAATTGTCCTCTCACTTTGCCCGTCAGTTTCTGGATGATAAGCGGTGCTCATCTTGAGTTCAGTTCCTAGTCCAGTCTGAAAAGCCTTCCAAAAACGTGAAGTAAATCTGCTGTCACGGTCAGATACTATAGACAATGGCACACCATGTCTAGTCACAATTTCTTTTACGTACAATTCAGCTAACTTTTCGAGGCGTTCATCTTCACGTATGGGTAGGAAATGGGCTGACTTAGTAAGTCGATCCACTATTACCCATATAGAGTCATGATTCCGCTTTGTCCTTGGCAGCTTCGTCACAAAGTCCATGGTTATGTGGTCCCACTTCCATTCCGGAATTGGCAATGGTTGCAGTTCCCCATACGGCTTTTGATGTTCAGATTTGACTTGTAAGCAAGTCATACAATTTTCTACATATCGCCCCACGTCCTTCTTCATTCCAGGCCACCAATATTCCGTCCTCAAATCTTGATACATTTTGGTAGAACCAGGGTGTATCGAGAATTTCGACATATGAGCTTCCGACAGAATTCGATCTCGAATACCTCCTAGACTGGGAACCCATATTCTATCCAAAAACCGTCTAAGACCACGATTATCAAGAGTCAGCTGGGTCACATAAGTAATCATGCGTTCAGATTTCAAGTTCTCATCCCGAATGGCTTCGGTTTGAGCGGCAATAATCGATTCAGACAAAGCAGACTCCAATACAACAGGAGTCAAGGCATAACATCGGGAATAATGGTCTTGTCCGGTTTTGCGGCTTAGGGCATCTGCTACAATGTTTGCTTTACCAGGATGGTAAAGGATCTCACAGTCATAGTCTTTTATCAATTCCATAGATCGCCTTTGTCGCATATTCAACTCTTTTTGGTCAAATATATACTTCAGACTTTTGTGATCCGTATATAATTTACACCTGGTCCCATACAGATAATGTCGCCAAATCTTCAATGCAAAGGTTACGGCTGCGAGCTCCAAGTCATGCGTCGGGTAATTCTTTTCATGCGCCTTTAGCTGCCTTGATGCGTAGGCAATTACTTTATCCCTTTGCATCAGTACACAGCCTAATCCCATCTTAGATGCATCACTATAGACTGCAAAATCATCATTACCCTCAGGTAAGGCCAAAATCGGCGCTTCTACTAGCTTACGTTTCAGAGTCTCAAAGGCTCGATCTTGAGGTTCATTCCATTCAAACTTGACTTCTTTCTTCGTCAGGCTGGTTAAAGGCACCGCAATCTTGGAGAAATCACGGATAAATCTTCTGTAATAACCCGCTAGACCCAAGAAACTCCGGACTTCAGATACGTTTTTCGGCGCTTCCCACTTCTGAACCGCATCAACCTTTGATGGATCTACGGCTATTCCCTCACCCGAGACAATATGTCCTAAAAATTGCACCTGGCGTAACCAGAATTCACATTTGGAGAATTTTGCATAGAGTCGCTCCTTTCGTAACAATTCTAGCAATTCTCGCAAATGCATCGCATGATCAGATTCAGACTTAGAGTAAATCAAGATGTCATCAATGAAGACTATCACTGATTTATCCAGCATTGGACTACATACCCTATTCATGACGTCCATAAATGCTGCCGGGGCATTTGTGAGACCGAACGGCATTACAAGAAACTCAAAATGACCGTAACGAGTACGAAATGCAGTCTTCGGTACGTCAGACTCAAATACTTTGAGTTGATGGTAACCAGATCGGAGATCGATCTTCGAGAAGTAACTAGCCCCTTGGAGTTGATCAAACAAATCGTCAATTCTTGGCAGAGGGTATCGATTCTTAATAGTTACTTTATTTAACTCCCGATAATCGATACACATGCGGAAGGTACCATCCTTCTTCTTAACGAAAAGAACCGGAGCACCCCAAGGAGAAGTACTCGGACGAATAAATCCTTTTTCCAATAGTTCCTGCAACTGACTCATCATCTCCTTCATTTCATTCGGAGCAAGACGATAAGGAGCTTTCGCGATAGGAGCAGCACCCGGTACGAGGTCAATGTGGAATTCGATTTGACGATCTGGTGGCAAACCAGAGATGTCATCCGGGAATACATCAGGGAATTCTTGAACTATGGGTACATCAGACATGGTCTTTTTAACTTCTCTAGCATCTATGGCATATGCTAAATAGGCGGAACAACCTTTGGTTAGGCACTTTCGGGCTTTCAGTACAGAGATGAGACCTAAATCTCGAGTCTTTCTATCGCCATAAACATAACGTTCATTTCCTTCGGGGGTTCTAATTCTAATTATCCTTTTTGCACAAAGGATTTCAGCATTTCTCATCATTAGCCAGTCCATTCCTATAATAACATCGAACTCCCTAATCCACATCGGTATCAGGTCAACGTCCGAGGAGAAGTCATCAATCACTAGCTTACAGGAACGAAAGACTTTATTCACAGTCACAAATTTCGAGCTAGCAGTTTCTATGTCTAAGGGCACAGGCAACATTTCAGGGGCAAAATCAAACTGTCTAGCAAACTTTTCGGACACATACGATAGATTAGATCCAGAGTCAAATAAGATTAGGGCAGGCATATCATTAACAAGAAATGTACCCGTGACGACGTCAGCAGTCTCTTTCGCCTCTTCGGCTGTCATCTGGAAAGCTCTCGGTTGATTCCTCGGAGCAGAGGAACCCTTGACTGATTGTTGCGGTGAAGATGCAGGCGGTGGAACAAATCGGGGTCGGGTACAGTCTTTAGCATGGTGCCCCAACGTAATGCAATTTCGGCAAGCTTCACTGCGCTTGGGACATTCCGATCGGTCGTGACCATTCTGCCTACAGCAATAGCACTTAACGAATGCAGGATCGCACTTTCCTTCATGAATCTGCTTGCAGCGAGGACAAGCAGGCTTTGGCGCCGAGGTCACAGCATATGACTTTGCTTTCTTGGAAGACTGCTTATCTCCCTTCTTCGAACTTTCATACTTCCTTTCAGCTTTCTCAGATTTCTCCTTCTTATTAGATTTGGCAATGAAAGGACATGCGCGCTCAGGATAGATTTCAAGCTCACCTACCCTAGCAATTTCCACTGCCTCAATATAACTTTTCGGTCTGCCGGACTTCACAAACTTCCGGATTTCTCGATCCAGACCATCCACAAACAAATCCCTTCTCCTTTCGTCGGTATCAACAGGGTGATCAGATAATAGCGAGAGCCTGGTAAATTCCAACTCATAATCTGTTACGGACTTTGTACCTTGCTGAAACGATAGCAGGGTTTTCTCCATCTGGCGCTTAACATCCTGGGGGCAGTATTTCTCCTTCAAATGAATCTTAAATTGTTCCCAAGTAATGGATTTCTCCATTGCTTCAGACATTGGATTCGTAATCGACTTCCACCAACGGCCAGCTCCATCTTCCAACATTCCTGTTGCAAACGTCACCTTGTCTTCCTCATTACACTTGGAGAGTTTGAACGCTTTCTCCACATTCGCGACCCAGTCCATAGCCTTAACAGGATCAGATGACCCCGCAAACGTACGAGCTCCACACTTTTTGAAATCAACAAACGTACACTCACGTCCTACCTTAACGTGATGGTCAGAAGAGTCAGTCTCACTTTCATCAGAGGACACATGTCTATGCTTCCTCTTCCTGTCTTTCTTTGGCTTTGCTAACATTTCTTCCCTATGCTTCAGTTCTAATTCCTGTAACTTAAATTCTCGCAACCTAAGTTCTTCCTCACGGCGCTTAAATTCCATTTCGCGCTGGTTTGCTTCGTCAGTCTGCATCACTGCTTTACCCTTGGTCAGCAAGTCCTTAATCTCCTTAAATCGGTCTTCAACTGCCATATCAGTCTGCAGTCGGTTCCTATCCATCATAAGCTGCATCTGCCTACGGTTATCCTCATTCAACTTATGAACGAGGTCAATCAATTGAGCCTGCTGGGGAGGCACAGGGGTGGCGGTACTGCTTGAGTCATTAGCAGTATTCTCAGGGTCAGTGCCTATGTCCTCTACGTGAACAGATTCTTTGTGTTGATCAGCTGCAGCATCAGCAGCTTTATCAACCCTTGAGGAACCGGCAATAGTCGGATTCTTATCAGTCATTGGCTGAAAAATATAAAGGAAATAGCTATTATTTCCTGATTCAATAAGCACAATTCAAGTCATAATTCCTACATCAGATAATCATATCTAAATTTATAGATATGAAGGCAGTCAGTCAATCAGGCAGATACAAAGTCAAGTCAAGGTCAAGTCAGTATTAAGCAGTCAATCCCTTCCCAATCCTATCAGTCATCATTTGCCTATCTTAGGTCAAGTTGTGTGGGTAGTCCTTTACTAATTATGTTACCCTAGGCCTCGGTGACTTGTTCGGGAATTCAGAGTCACATAGTCCATATCATACCAGTAGTTTAAGTATCGGGTGGCCAATCCGATGATTAAACTGCTGCTCTGATACCAACTTTGTAACATCCAATTTTCCACAAACAGTACACGACAAAATATTTCATTTCATAATAATATTAATTGTTTGATACCACAGGCCCATCAGCAAAAATACTTAATTACAACAATAATTTAAAGATCAAATGGTGGTCTAACTAGCTTCTAAATCTTCAATCAGAGTGCGGAAGACTGAACAAGCTACCCGAGACCGCATCGTCTTTACAAAATAGGCATCATCAAAAGTCCAAGGTCTGCTATTCATCAAAATCCAGATTCACTTAGCCTGGGATGAACTACCTGCTATGATCTTGCCTTTATCAGCTTTTCCTGAAAAGGAGTTGTCATGACAGAGTAAGCTAACAAAGCTTAGTGAGTTAACAGAGTTCCACTAAATACCACACACATATAACATACTATCAGATCCTGTCGGTCAACACGTCAGAGACGGCAATTAGGTTGGGAGACAACCCGGTCAGTATTCCCATATGTAAGGCCGAAGCCCTACGGGAAGTGTATGGAAACAAGTCAGATAGGAAAGGAATCTGCAGAATTCCCTCCTGTGAATGGAGATCTCACATTCGGTCCGGTCGGATGATGCAATATGCAATGGCAGGTATATAAACAGTCAAGTAAGCAGTAAGCATGATGCGTATTTACATAAAATGTAAAAGTGAACATGCAATCAAGGCATTTCAAATGTCTAGTTCAGTGATGGCAACATACGTTTCTATGATACAATATAGTATTAAAGAAACATGCAGCAATCAATCAGTAGTTTCCATACAGTCAGTACATTCACCAATAAGTATCAAAATATATGTAAGTAATTAATGAAATCTGTCACTCACTGTGGTCCGAAGTCAGATAATGCTTAACGAGTTAAGCTGATCAATTTATTCTGTCAAATCGGTGGGTTCCTGCCTGCATTTCAGTTTCAAGTCTGAGTCATAATCTATATAACCCTAGTTATATATTCAAGTCATTGTCAATTCTAGCTGTCGAGTCTGAGGTAGTTCCTATCGTCCCAGGGTGAGTCTATTCTTATCAGATTAATACGATTCATCTACTTATAGATGTGTGGCCTTGGAACAGAGCCAATCGTAATACTAGCAAGGTGAAACATGATATACAATTTCTAAGGGTTTACACAGAGTCAATTAATTAATTTGTGTATATAATAGGTATGCATCTTGAACTTGAGAGTTTTAGCATAATCAAACAATACTTTCAATTTCCTTAGGATGATTAATAATTTAATCTGATTTTGGAAATTAATCTTAGACTTGGAATAGGATCAGATTCGAATTTAAAGGAGATAGATTCGAATAGAGTATAATTCGAATCTATAGATTCGAAATACTCATAGATTCGAAGGCAACAAACAGATTCGAGACATACACTCAGATTCGAGACACACATTAGATTCGAGACACACATTAGATTCGAGACACACATAATAAACTCTAAGGAGATTAGATTCGAATCATCATCCCTTCGAATCTAGGGATTAGATTCGAATTCAATCACCATTTGAGTCTAAATAAGAAGGTCTCGAGTCTGTTCTTACGAGTTCAATAGTTTTCCAGGTTTTAACTACGAAACTTGAACAAAAATGAGGGAAAAATAATCACTAACCTTCGTCCAAGCTAAAACCTTCGACTGTGGATGATTTCCAAGCAAGAACAGGTCCTAAACGAGGGCAAATCAGCTTCAAATGAAGGAAAAATGAACAGATTCGAAAATGCTCTTCAAAACCGAGCCAAAAGTCAGAAAAACGGTCGATCTTACCTCAAATTCGGACGAAATCAAACACGAAATGGTAGATTCGCGAAGAACTCGACGATCTCTATTCAATGGCGTATAAAACACGAGAATCCGACGGTTCGATTTGAAGAAAAGCTAGAGAGAAGGAGGAGAGTGTAGAGAGAGAAGGAGAAGCAATTTTTCCAAACTTTAAAAAGTGAGGAGTGTAGCTCCTATTTATAGGGAAATAGGGAAAATCAGATATTCTACTGAATTTTCCGGAATTGTCCAACTTTTATTCCCAATACTCCGATTTGCATTTCAGATACAAATATTAGCACAGAAGTTCTAGATCTGCAACAATTGTCTTTTAGTCAATTTAAACTCATTTTAGTCAGTTTCGCTATTTTCAGTCATTAAATTGTCATTTAGCTGAATTTTAATTATTAACTTAATTTCAACTAAATTTTTGGGCAACTTATCATAATTAATTATAACTTAATATAATTAATTATTTCAGATTCACATTATCAGCTATTTACTAAAAATTTGATAAAATTTACTTTATTATCCAAAGACTGATGCTGAAATATATACTTATTAAATTTCGGGCTGTTACAATTGGCCCGCATCTCTTTTCAAACCGGGCCACCAATACTCGGATTTCAGATTGTTGTGCATCTTATTGCTACAAGGATAGACTGAGAAGTTAGAACGGTGAGCCTCCAAGAGAATCTTCTTCGAAATGATTCTTTAAATGATGAGACACATATGATATGACTGCGTCTTTGCATCAGCACACACCCAAGCCCTTGCAGTGAGGCATCGATGAAGACCATAAAGTCTTCATTGCCTTCAGGTAAGGCGAGAATAGGAGCTTCAATTACCTTCAATTTTAAATTTTGGATTGCAGCTTCCTGAGCTTCTTCCCAAATAAAAGGAATAATTTTACGGGCCAGAGAGGTAAGAGGTACAACTATCTTCGAGAAGTCAATGATGAATCGATGGTAATAACTCGTAAATCCCAAGAAACTTCTTATCTCGGTAGCTGACATGGGAGCTTCCCAACTTTAAATGGCTTTGAATTAAGAAAGATCTACTGAGATTCATTCACCACAGATGACCTGTAGACCTGGAAATACATGTAATCGTGTCGTGTGTTGTGTCAGACACAAATTTTATACGACATGAATTTGTAATACACGAACACAACTTGAATTATAAAACGTGTCTGTATATGAAACATGAACACGACACGTAAAAATTTCGTGTGACGCGTGACAAGACACACATAAAACACGCGTCACACGAAAACACGAATTTAATCCAAAACATATATACTTATAAATCCAAAACATGATAATCCAAGTATCCAACAACACATCAAAAGTATTTAAAGCCACTATTAATGGTTGTAACTTTAAGCCAAGTTTGACCGAACCAGAGTTATTGTTGATATGCAAGTCGACAATTTCATTTATCACATCATCAATGTGAGAGACAAACCCGAACTTTTTAAAATATTTCAAAATAAGTGGGACTTAAATTTTTTTAGAAATTTTGAAACCATGGTTTATATGTGGCTTATACATGTCTTATGTGTGTCATCGTGTAACATGGTATTTATACGTGTCTTACATGTGTTTTATACAGGTAAATTCGTGTATTACCTATATAAGACACGAAACACGAATTTTAAATTCGTGTCGACACGAATTTACACGAAACACGAATTTGTAAAACCCATATACGGAAAACTCGTGTCGTATATGTCGTGTCGTGTACCAAATTGTCAGCTCTAATTATGTGTCCAAGGATATATATCTATTTAAGATACAAGAATAAGAAGCTAACTCTGAGCATTAATTTCAAAGAAAGGATAAAATTAATTAAACAAGTTAAATTTGGTAAGCACATGTCGTAATTAAAATTCACATTTAGAGAATTTGGCTTAGAGCCGTTCTTTTCCAACTCTAGCAGTTCCATAAGATGCACAGCGTGCTAAGCTTCCATTTTAGAGTAGATAAGTATATCATTTATGAATTCGATGACTGACTTGTCGAGCATGGGCCAAAAAACACGGTTCATGAGATCCACGAACGCCACAGGCGCGTTTGTAAGGCCGAAATGCATCACAAGAAACTCATATTTCCCGTATCTAGTACGAAAAGCCGTCTTCGGAATGTCTTCTTCCCTTACTTTTAAGTCGATGGTACCTAGATCTGAGATCGATCTTTGAGAAGTAACTGGAACCTTGAAGTTGGTCAAAGAGATCCTCTGTTCTAGGTAGTGGGTATTTGTTCTTAATCGTGACATTGTTCAACTCCCGATAATCAATACCCATCCAGAGAGTCCTGTCTTTCTTTTTGACGAATAGAACAGGAGCTCCCCAAGGAGAAGTTCTTGGCCGTATCAACCCCTTGTCAAGCAGCTCTTGCAACTGCTTCATTATCTCTTGCATCTCAGTAAGTGCAAGACGGTAAGGGGTCGAGCATTTAGTGTCGCGCCTGGCACCAGATCAATTCTGAACTCCACTTGACGATCTTGTGGGGGTGCAGAGATGGCTTCAAGTCAGGGAAATCAGTAACTATAGGTACATCTGATAAAGCTTTCCTTTCTAACTTGGCATCGATAACATATGCTAAGTAAGACACACAACCTATTGAAATACACTATCTAGCCTTGGCAACTGAAATCAAACGTGCCTCACCTTGTTTCTTGTCTCTGTAGATATAAATGCTTTGGTCGTCGGGTGTTGTGAAATTTATCAATTTCTTCTTGCAGATGATACTAGCGTTATGATGAACAAGCCAATCCATACCCACGATTACGTTGAACGCATGAAAGTCTATTGGGATAAGGTTGACTTGGAAAGTGTATTTGTCGAGTAGAATAGTGCAGTCGCGGTAAATATTATCGGTAGACACATATACATCGCTAGTCGTTTCAATGTCATATATAAGTAATTTCAAGCTTTAATGCAAATGTACATGATATAAAAGAACGGTCTGCTCCGGAATCGAAAATAGCTCTAGCTGGAACAAAGTTAACAAGAAACATACCATATACCACGTCTGGTATTTCCTTCGCTTGCTCGACAGTTATCTGGAAGCTCTTGGCTAAGTTCGTGCTTGTTCGGTACAATAGCGACTAGAACTTCCACGTGATACGCTATGTCAAGATGGTTGTTGTGTATGAAAATCACGTTATAATGAGATTGTTGTGTATGAAAAAATAGTATTGTGTACACTCAAAACCTAAAAGCACGTGTAGACAAAGTCTAAAGATGATGAAAGAGTAATCACCAAAGTAAAGTCAGTGAACATCTACTTAAATTCAAGAAAAAAAGTTAGTCAGTGAGTCCCTGATGGCCTGACGTACGAACTTATGGACTCCTAGGTAATTTGAAATAAATGTTCACCCAAATTTAAGCGAAAACATTTCAAACTATAATACAAGTTGTCAGACATTTTTATCTGTTGAAGTATGATGACGATCAGCAAAAAGAATGACGCATACAAAAATATTATTATTTTAACAATGTTTTTGTACAATGTCTGCTCATTTAAAGATAGTGAGTACTTGGGTCATTTAATGCTCCATTATCAATTAAAGCAATAAAAAAATTTGGTTGAAAGCATTAAATGCACAAGTTTCTATGTAAGCACAAGCTTTGATCAATTTTAAACACTATTGGTATTCGGATTATTATAGCATTAAAGTGCAATATATATTTTTCAGCAAGGACCGTTCTCAACGAGCTGTTTGAAACATTAAGTGTAGCATGTGTCTTGGAAGAAAAGTTTTTAGAATAGGTTTACAAGTTGTTCTCCTTCACAAATATTTTTGTAATTTGTTTTATACCATTAATAAATAAATAAATTTTTAAAAGTTCATAAATGTTGTGATTAAATTTAACATTTCTTTCTGGAATCTTCTGCTAGCAAACTATATTACTTGTAAGCCTAAACGGGATCAACGTTTGAGACATATAAAAACAATGATAAAAGAATTGTGACAAATAGGAAATTAAAATTATAATAAATATATAATAAAACCATAATGTTATCACATGACAATTTAATTTACGAACGTCATTTGTTATAGTTATAGTTCTCACATTATCTTTCCCATATTGAAATCTTGAAACTCTTTATCCATAACCGGTTGTTCAAGTTAAAATAATAGAGTGTTGCTTTAGTTTAAGATTTATTTTTTAAAACAGCATTATGTTTCCATCAATTTATAAGTTTGGTACTTGTGACAATTTTCATCCATTCAAAAATTAAAACGTTAAAATAATAACGCCAAATCTGCTATATAGGTAAAAATATTAATGACGAAAATGATTTTAAAAAAAATGATGATTTTATTTTGACATAGGCTTAAATTGAAATGTCATTTTATATGTTTTTTTAAGTTAAACAACTGGTTAACGGTAATGACATTTATGATTATAATGATAAATAACATAGTCACTAAAATTATAAAATGTTAATATTAACAAACCCAAGTAATAAAATTATAACAACATATTAATATTTTAAATATCATTTCGTTATTATATAAACACTGCTACCCTCACATATTAAAAGCCAACAAAATCATATTATTAAAGGGGTAAAGTCATACAATAGTAACCTACTGTTGAAAATTTATCAATATGTTACGTCTACTTTTTTAAATGTCGATATGATACCTGTACTTCAATTTTTCATTACGATATGACCATATTTGTAATAGACTCCTGTTTTTTATACCATTAGAACCCTGTTTCGTATGTAAAAACCGGGCTCTATTATGTAGAATGACCATATCGATACAGAAAATTGAAGTACACGTATCATATAGACAATTAAAAAAGTAGACGTATCATATCGATACATTTTCAAAAGTAGGTTGCTATTGCAAGACTTTAACACTTAATTTAAACTGAAAGGTCGTACCAAGAATTTGCATTGATCCTTTCCAGCTTTAAAGAAAAATGTAGTTGAACCTACCAAGACGAATTTATGTTTATGAACGACACGTGCCGTTGGTCAAATTCACATAAAAGTATGAGTCCATGATACGAATTGAAATAAAGTTTCTATCAAATATTCAGACCCAAGGCCCCCTTTACACTTTAGGGCATGAGGAGTACTCACCCCGCGGTAAAGCGGGGTTGCCACATTGGCCGCCACCCCGGCGGCTACACCGCCCCCACCTTGCGGCCCCGCGCTTTTCCGATCCCGCCCGGCCTCCCTTCCCCGCTCCACCCCGCTTCTCTTTCTTCTTCCACCTTCTTTTCCTTTTTTTTTTGTAGAACTTCTATTCTTTTTTTTATTTTGTATGTATATATATATATATATATAATTTTACTTTTATAATTTTATAATGTTATTTTTTGTTTTTTAATCATAGTTTCATAAATGTTTGTATTTTTTTATTTTAGTTTCGTAATTGTTGTTTCGTTCGTATAGTTTCGTATTTTATTTTCTTAACCAGGAAACACACAATAACCTTCATTCACATCTCATGAAACGTATTGCACTTGCCCAAATACCAAATTTAGACGGCTAGTTTGTAATTTTTTTAATGTTCATTCGTAATTTTAATTTTTATTTATTGTTATGTATTTTTTTTATTTTAATTCGGTAATTTTTAATTTTTAGTTTATGTAATAGTTTTTAAATATTTTATGAAATTAATTATTTTAATTCTAGTATTTGTTTTGTTAGTTAAAATTAATTAAAATGTTAAAAAAAATTAAGAAAGATGGAAAGGTTAAGAAAGGTGGGTATTTCCTAGTTAGAAAGGTGGGGAAAGGTGGAGAGAGAAAAGCTGATGTGGCGCTGACGTGTACAGAAAGATGGATTTCGGGAAGATAACCACTCCCTTTACTCTTACTGGGTGTCAATAAGTTTTTGGACAATAGAAGTACATTTGAACTTGCATGTTAAAAGATGGCACGACCTTTAGATTTACGTTTAAAAACTGTTGTATTATTTTAAAAACTAAGAATTATATAAAAAAATGCTATCGTAAATTTAGGGCATGTTAAGTTGTTATATTTTCGGTGAAAGTTGTCGTCAAAAACAAAAGATTTTTTAAAAAAACGTTCAGGTTCTAATTTTTTTTTTGATATTTTCACTTTTCAGTTTTCGATTTTAACGCTGGACTTTAAAAACTACACTATGATGTTTTCAGACTTGGGCTTTTATTTTTAAAGATCATGTTCATCACAGAGAGACATTTTGATAAATGCATATTAGATGTGAAATTAATAGCCATCTAAACATATTTTCATTTTTAGAATGTGTTTTCTAAAGAACTACATTGTTTTTTAATTACAAACTCAAACTGAAAAATTTTCATCAACTAAAAAGGCTTAGTTAACCATCATTGTTTACTTATTTGTTATCATATATAACTATCAAATAATTAGTTTTTAGGTGTGTCTTTGAGTTTTAAAGTTATAAAATTACCAAAAAAAACGTGTATGTATATATACAAGAAGGTTTTACCTGCGTGTCGCGGCAGGATTTTAAGAATTTATTTTATCAATAATTAAAAATCACAAAATAACAAAGTAATTTAAACAAATAACAAAAGAAATTAACTAAAACAAATAATAAAAGAAAAGTAAAGTAAAGAAACACATACAAACTCAATTCCATTAATAAAAAAAATAAAATTTAGAAAAAAAAGGTAATTTAAAAAAACAAAAGAAATCAACTAAGATGACAGAAACTGTCTAAACTGTGCATGTCTGTTGAACAGTTTTGACCAAAGTTAGTGTTCTGTTCTTTGTGAACAGGTTTCACACTTTATAGAATTTGTTTCCATGTCCTCATGCAAAGTCTTGAATGTCAAGATCAGTCTACAACTCAAGACGATGTGAAAAATCAGAAGCTGCCAGTTCTGCCAAAGCTGCTCTAAAGTATGAAGACAAAAATGATATCTGAAATGAGTGACAGACCATTTCTTATATCAAAATAGCATTACATGAAGAGTAAATGTCTAAAGTTGACATTCCTCTTTAAGGTAAAGTTGTGGACAACAGAAACAAAAAGGACAAGACAAAGACTCTACAACAAGTGGACAAAGCCTGATTTGTCAGACGTGCAGAAAAGCATCCTTGTCTTTTTGCAAAGACATCCTCACTTTCTCTACAACCAATGAAGAAACTTCACTGAGATTCACTGAGTTAATATAGAAGAAGTTTCCAAGGGATTATAGAAATCAAGAGAGACGTCCACAAGTCAAGTACGTGCATTGCAAAGGAAGTGTGTTTTTCATGCATGCAAGTTCTGCTTTCAACTTAGAATAGAATAGCCAAGTGTGTCTAAGCTGTTCCATAAACTGAAAGTTACATAGCTTGTAAGTCTATAAACTGAAAGTTACATGATTTTATTTTCAGTAAAGATGTCTGGACCAGGTGATATCTCTGACATTGTTACGCCCCAACAAATGTACGAGATGATGCAACAAATGTTGGGGCACAACAAGAAGAACAACAAAATAAAAGCATGCAAGAACAATTTCAAGCCCGAGATGAGGCTTAAGCCAAAAGAAGAGCTGATAAGAAAATTAAAAGAAAAGATAAACAAGTTCAAAACCAAGAATCTGGTTTTGAAAACTCAAACCCAGACACTCAAATTGATCAGTCAAAAGGTTGTATGTTTAAAGATTTTAAAGCTAGTGGTGCGTTAAACTTTGAGGGTACTGTAAACCCTATCCAGGCTCTGGACTGGATAAGCCATACTGAGGAGATCTTTAGGATCTCTGACTGCCTCGATTCAAAGAAAGTAAAGTTTGCTACTGCACTGTTTGTCGGCGCTGCTTGTGCCTGGTGGAAAACTCAAAAGAGTATATTTGGTGAGGATGACATCAAGACGCTAGAGTGAGATCAGTTCCTTGACATGTTCCATGCAAAGTATTGTCCCGTGATCAACAAGACAAGATGGAGGTT
This sequence comes from Centrapalus pauciflorus, assembly GCA_020465985.1. Taxonomy (NCBI): domain Eukaryota; kingdom Viridiplantae; phylum Streptophyta; class Magnoliopsida; order Asterales; family Asteraceae; genus Centrapalus; species Centrapalus pauciflorus. The sequence goes on from JAANYP010000193.1 coordinate 32,153, forward strand.
CAGCTTATGCAACTAACAGAAGGCACTAAGACAATAGATGAATATGAGCACGAGTTCTAGTGGCTATGTGGTTATTCTTCTTATCAAGTAGCCATAGAAGAAAGGAAAACGAACCGGTTTCGCAGAGGTCTGAATCTGAGATACAGACATCCGATGAGCGCTATGAAGTACAAGACTTACCTCGAAATGGTTGAAGCGGCAAGATAGACAGAAAGTGAGTACTTAGAGTATGGTGACCAACTTGGTGCTGCACAGAATAATATGACATGTCCTTCTCCACCGAAGAAGCATCGATTTAGCAAGTTCTTTAATCCCAGCAAATCAAAGTCTCAGCAATCTTGACAGTATAGTTCACGCCAGAAAGCCCATGCATATTCTGTCACTAATGAACCAAGATTCTGCAAACGGTGTAAGAAATCACATATGGGGCAGTGCAATCCTGATGATGTTACCTGCTATGCGTGTGACAAAATCAACCACAGTAGTGAAGAATGCCCCCAAAGAGGTCATGGATGTGCTAAATGTGGAAAACGAGGTTGTTTCTCATACCAATGTTGTTCCGGACATAGAATCCAATCATAGTCATCTGCTGGTGGTTCAACCATGAGGAGTTCAGCCGCAACGCCAACGACTAGAACCCGAGCATTCCAAATCACACCAGAGGAGGCTAAGGAAACCCCTAACGTGGTTACGGGTATGTCGTTACTCAACTCTATCCCTGCTCGAGTATTATTTGATCCCGGTGCTAGTCATTCCTTCATATCGACTATTTTTGCACAACGACTTTCAAAATCTCCCTCAAAGCTCTCGGTTATACTTGATATTGAGACGACTAGTAATAATTATGTTATGGCTGATTCCGTATATCAAAATTGTACTCTACTTGTCAACAACGTCGTATTCAATCTCGACTTTATCCCAATTCTGTTGAAAGAGTTTGACGTCATTGTCGGCATGGATTGGTTGATGAATAATGAAGCTATTATCGTCTGGAATCACCGAATAATCAGAATCAAGTCTTCAGATTGACGTGTGTAATTCCCATATTAGAAGCATTCAATCAACACTCAATAGACATTCATAATATAATCAATCACATGAAGAACAATATGAATAATATTATGAACAATAAGAACATTAAAAGATTAGATAATCTAAATTTCTTTCCAATTCATGTACACGTACAATAAGCTGAATATGGTTATGAATGAAAACCTAAAACTTAACTATTTATAAGAAAGTAAACGGATCTAAACTCTCCATACCCATGGGTTGACCTTTTGGTCTTGAAAGCCATTTACAATGAACTTTGAAACCTTACAAAGTGAACGCAAAACTAAGTTTCATTTATTACAATTCAAACCCTGAAACTATCACAACTTCTAGATCTAACATTCTCCCCCTTTGTGATTAGCTTTCAGATCTTGGTTTCAAGTTGGTGATCAGCTTCCTTTGGTCAAAATATTGGTCAAGACATCTGATAGTCATCCTGTTCTCCAGCTTGTCTCGGACGTCCTGTTGGAAGTCTCTAACGAGTTGTAGTACGGCTTTAAGTTCCCAGATTCTTGTACAGAGCTTTAATGCTTCCTTAAGATTGTCGATTACGAATCATAAGCATCTTTCTGACCATATATAATGTCCCATCACAATACTTCTCTAATTCATCTCTTCTCATCAATGCTTTCTTTCTCTGTGAATTTAGATAAACTACTCCGATCGTTGGCGATGTAAGTACTTTCGAAACTGAGAAACGTTCAAGGCCTGGGGTATCTTGGTTCAGTGCAAGAAGATTTACTTTCCTTTATCTCGCCTCTAACGCCATTTGGAAATCAAATATGATAGACAATGTGAGATTATGGCGAAGAAACTTGATGATACATCGTTGAGCATTCATGTGAACTGGATCTCTGCTCTTATTGTGTAACAGATGTAGATATAAAAACTCCAGATCCTGCAAAAAACAAGTTAGGGAAATCTGCCTCTGTAAAGGTAGATAAAGTTCGGTCTTCTCGTTCGACTTCAAAAATGGGATAGAATATACTCAAGAACTTGTCGAACTTAATCTTTATGACTTTAACAATAGGAGACCGGCTTCTAATGGATTCTTTACTCATTCTTAGATTTCCAATCATTGCAACATACACCGATCTATCTCTTTGTTCCATTCGTTCTAGAGCCAGATAGGTCGGCTATCACAGTCTTTAACTCACGAACAAAAATCCTCCTGAACTTCTCTTCCATATAGGGGCTTCTTACCCTCTGCTTTACCCAGTCAATGGTTTGGGTAGTTAGTCTTACAACGTGTCGTTCTTCTCATTTATGGGAAGAACTAGCACCTCCAGACATTCCCGCTTACAACCTTGTAATTTTTTTAAGTACATTTGGGGCAGATGAGGTAAGAGGAGGTACATCTAATTGCTCTTGGAAGATAGGAAATACTCTTGAAGATTCAGCTGGCTCGAAAGATTGGTTTGGAATAACCGGAATAATCAATGGACTTTCGGAGGCTTGTTGGACTGACGGAGTTGGAGTTGGAGATGGAACTAGTGTTGGCAATTTTATTGGAGACGGAGAAGGAGATGGTGATACTGGATCATTAGAAGGGAGTTAAAATTCAAAATCTTGTGGGTCTACCCCTTCTTCACCAGCATATTCAATGCGTAGAGACTCTTTTAGCTTAACTTCTCTTACTTCCTGTTCCTCTTCATCAGATTCAACTATGATTACTTCTGAAGGGTCAAATATCCTCAGAGGAACGGCAGGTAATATCTCTTCTTGTTCAACGAATTCAGTGAAGTTCTCGGGTTCCTCCCAGACGGTAAGAGATAGATGAGCTCCTGAGATAGATTCCTCAAGAGACTCATCCTGTAGTTCTGTTTCAGATTGCTAGGGCCCGGCTTGACGAGAAGGAGCAGATTGTTTTGGACTTGGAGGAGCATATTATTCTATGATCATTGGAGCTTTGACAGTGGCTCTGGCCCTTTTATAACCCTTATGGTGATTAGGATCCTCCTGATCATCATGCTTTCGTTTGGTACCCTGAGCGGCAACTTTACAAGAGTCAGCAATAACTTTTAACCGCTCGCCCATTTGAGTAACCAGGGGGTTTGCTCTTGTAGAAGATGAGGAGCCGGAGGCTTCGTTATTCAAAACTTCTAGCAGCAAGGCGTTTCTAGAAGACAGATTTGATGAAGCTTTAAGTATCGAGTGAAGGGTGCACTTGGCTTCATCAAGAGTTGGAGCTTGGTGAACCACCGGCTGCTGTGTCATGAAAGTGAACATGTCACTTAGTTTTTGTGACATGAGCACTGTAAACTCAGCAAACTTGGTTTTGGATACCGAATCTGGGTGTAACCCAGGGCACGTAGGCTCTCCGTTCACATCTCGGGAGACTCCGAAGAGGTCCCTTGATGGCCTGTGCTCATAGATGGCATTGTTGAGGCCATGACAGGACTTCCACTCATCATCGCTGACATACTTTCAGTATGCACAGCTCCAAGTGTTCCGACAATTCCACTCAGACGTTGTGTTCGAATCGACTCGAGTGTCTTAGCCAAGGATTGTTCAATATCAACGGGATCTAGACTCGATTGTGCAAGAATTGATGGGGCGACTGGGGCTGTTGTCGTCCTTGTTCAATATCCGCAGACTCCAAATGAGCCGCGGATAGATTATGTGCTTGATCCCCGTGCGAAATTGAAACACCGACTTGTTGAGAAACCGGTGAGTGGCTGGGTGAGGTTTGTGCATGCACCACTGGGCTAGTGGTGTCTATTTCAATATCGGTACCGAACACATGAGTGCCAGTAGCAGATGTGGCGGCCCGACTTATTTCTGGCTGGGAACTCTCTGCTATTTTCCTAACTCCCCCTCGACTTTTGATAATTTCTCACAAAGCTGCAAGAGATCACATTGGAACTTGGGCAGGTTGAGTAACATCATCATCATCATCCTCATCATCACCATCATCATTTTTGTCATCAGCATTATCAGGAGATGGGATATTTAGGGGTGAAAGATTTGCAGTGTGCGTTTCCTCACTTTCCCTATCTCCTGCTGCTTCAACCTCAGGCTCTCTACCCTCCTGTTCCCTCTCACTTTCATTTTCCCTCTGCTCTCCCTCTAGACCTGACCTCTCGGAGTTGGCTCTTGGGCAGGCGTAACCGGTTCTGCCAAAGGAGCATATCTTTCGAAGTACTGCCTAACAGCCTGAGATTCTGGATCAACATATGCGAGCAGCTCTTCTGGTATTGGCCTTACTTGGATTCCGGGGGGAGAGATCGGATCATGAAAGTATTTTATTTGGAAATCTCTCACCCCGACTTCATGGTCTCTGCGTCTGATCTCAGGGATTTGTGTCATGCAGTGTGAGATGAGCAGTTGAAGGAATCGCTGGGCTGGAACAAACTTTCTCGCCCGTCTTGTCTCTTTAGCCTAGATGACCTTTAGCAATTCGTTCCACAAGGTCCAGGCGTAGTTGTGATGGCGGTTATATGCAATGCTGTGAAAGATACGTTAAATTGAGACTTGCTCGGTCAGCTCCGGAGGCCTTGACAGTAAGGCAACGGTCAAGGATTAAGTATAGGTAGTACCAATGGACTGTGACCTTTCGACGGAAGAATTCGAAGGCTTTGCGGAAGTTGCCATCATAGCCAAGCTGTACGATTTCCTGGCAAATTTGTTCCTCAGGCAATTCGTCGTCGTACTCAGGACGGCCTGGGAAATCATGGCAGCGGGGAAGGCGAAGGATGTGGCGAAACTTTAGGAATGGTATCTTGATGGTGTTATCCTCGATATCTCAAGTGTTGTGATTTGGTTCGGGGTGATAGGCGAGGGTATGCCAGAACTTTTGCACATATACTTGGGGTGGACGGGGTCTGGGTTGGCTTGTTAGGGCATAGGAAATTCGATGGCCCATTAGGATCTCTTCGACGACCTGGTTAGATAATCTGATGGCTGAGTTTTCCTCGGTTTTATTGAGAAAGGCTGGGTCCAGAAGGAAGTTGTTGGGTTTAATGGGTAGCCACAATTGTTTTGGAAATATTTGTTCTGAGGGTCTGGGTGGTAAGGCTACAGATCTTGAGGTGATTTCCTCATCTGAGTCTTCGTTAGGGTTTGAGTGTTGGGGGCTCGGGTGTGGTAGATTTTCTTCTGATTGGGAACGAGATGCCATTGTACCTGTCAAGAAATTTGAAAGTCAGATATGTATTATCAGGGTATATACGACTTGTTTTAGAAGTGTTTCTTGTTTTGGGTGTTTGATAGAATTAAATTTATTTCTTAAAGGGTTTCTACAGAGGACTTCTAGAACCAAAGTCTGCAAGACCAGTCCCAACTCAGATTAATTCACAAGAAACAGCCTTAAAACAAGATTTGAAACCCCTGAACAAGTGAACTTTCAAGTGAGCTCAACACTTTTGAAAAACCAAACTTAGAAAATTTTCAGCAAAACCTGCGGATGTAGTGTTATCCAAGAGTTGCAACTCTCGGATGAAACTATCAGTGAAACTTAGGTTTTGGAAATAATTTTTAAATAAAGATGGGCCCCAACCTGTGGTTGAAGTGATATCCGCAAGTTGGAACTTGCGGATGAGCCTTTGGCCGCAGGTTTAACTTAGAAATTTCACAAACAAATTCTTTGATGATGACTTGCAGTTGGAGTATTATCCACGAGTTGTGACTCGCGGATGAAGCTATGTCCGAGTGTTTCTCTTAGACATTTAAGACTGACAGAGTTTGTGCATGTGAGGTTTATCCGCGAGTTGCAACTCGCGGACTAAGTGTCAATTGGCCCTTTTTAACTTAAAAAAATACCTCTCCATGAGGATGAAGTATAATCCGCGATTTGGAACTCGTGGATGATGCCTTAATCGCAGGATTATTAACTTAGGCAATTTTGAATTCCCACAAACAATATTCAAGCTTAACTTTTTCGATGAAAAAGCTGATATTCAAAAACCTTTTGGGTTCTTAGCCACGAAGATAACACCCATTTCTGACATAAAACCCTTCTCCACAGTCCATTAAGTGCAGATTTTAAGCATAAAGTATGTAGCAATGAATGAAAACATAATTTGTACTCACTTCTCGACACGAAGTCGCTTTAAAATATCTCAAAATCGGAGAAGGATGATGAAACAGTTGAGATTGAGTGTGTGTTCTTGAGAGTTGTAGAAGAAGAAGATGGAGAAGTGAAAAAAATGGGCGGTATATATACTTTTTGAAAAACTGTTCCCCCCAAACCCGTTTGGGGAACCCGACCCATGCCCTTATCAAAATATCTAACTTTTGAAGATATTTAACATTAAGAAAAGAAAACTAATATTAAATAAACTAACAAACTAATATTAAATTAGGAAAATAATTTCTTTTTAATAAACTAACAAATTAAAATTAAATAAAATATTTTTGGGTTTTCTTTATAAAAAAATTAAACTTAAGGAATTAAATACACTAGTTAAAATAAACATAGAAAAATAAAATATAATTGGATTTTCTTAATAAATAATAACTTAAGAAATTAAACACACTGAAAAAATAAACACAAAAAAATAAAATATTTTTGGATTTTCTTAATAAATAATAACTTAAGAAATTAAACACACTTAAAAATAAACACACCAATTAGCAACATATTTTTTCCCCCTCCGAGTTTGCATAAATGATAATTTAAAACACTCGGAGACTTACTTGGTTTCCTCCCGATTAAGCATGACAAAAAAATTAAATTAACACAACGATTAGAATTAAACAAAATAAACACGGAACATAAGTTATTAGAAAATGTAACATTCGCAAAAAGAAAATCTGTCTTTTGAGAAGGCAGATAAACTTTAAAATGTTGCATTTTAAATTAAATTATGTTAACAAATTCAGCATACCTAACTTGTTCACCAGAAAATTAAAACGTTTTTCATCTAAAGGTTTTGTGAACAAGTCAGCTATACGATTTTCAGTGTTTACGAAATGTAATTCTATGGTACCTACTTCAACGTGATCTTTAATAAAATGGTACCGAATATCTATGTGTTTAGCGCGAGAGTGTTGTACAGGGTTACCAGTAAATGGCTATTGCGCTTATGGAGTCGCAATAGATGGGAATCCGACAAAGTCAGAAACCATAGTCTCGGAGTTGAGTGCGCATCCACAACAGTTATGAGCAGCAACTTGCGGCAGCAACATATTCTGCCTCAGCGGTGGACAGAGAAACACTGTATTGTTTCTTTGATTCCCAACTTACCAGTTTTTCTCCGAGGAACTAGATGTGACCCGAGGGACTTTTTCTGTCATGCTTGCAACCTGCATGATCAACATCTGAGTAGGCAGTTAGTTCGAAACTGGTTCCTTTCGGAAACCAGAGACCAAGGTCAGGCGTGCCTTGTAAATAAAGAAAGATTCGTTTTACGGCAGCCAAATGTGACTCTTAAGGGTCGGCTTGAAATCGAGCACAAAGACAAGTAGCAAACATTATGTCCGGTCTACTAGCATGTAAATATAATAAAGAACCGATCATTCCTCGATAAGCCGTGATGTCAGTGGGTTTACCCATTGGATCGGCATCAGGCTTTGAGGAAATGGACATGGGAGTTTTCATAGACGTACAGTTTTCCATCTTAAATCTCTTTAGGAGATCATGGATGAACTTTGACTGGTTTATGAGAATCCCATCAGGAAGTTGTTTCACTTGTAATCCGAGGAAAAAATTCATTTCCCCCATCATACTCATCTCGAACCTCGATTAATTTTGAAAATTATTCACAAAGTGAAGGTTTTGTAGATCCGAAAATAATGTCATTTACGTAAACAAGGTTCTGTCGACCGTACCTTTGGAGAAACCAGAATCGAGCAGAAACTCAGTTACGCTATTATACCATGCCCGAGGTGCTTGTTTCAAACCATATAGAGCTTTGTCAAGAGCATAGACATATGATGGTCTAGACTCATCGACAAAACCTTCAGGTTGAGAAACGTACACCTCCTCCTTCGGAATTCTGTTGAGAAACGCCGTCTTCACATCCATCTGGTAGACTGTGAAGTCTTTGTGGGCCACGTACGCCAGGAATATGCGAATCGCTTCAAGTCTGGAAACTGGGGTTAATGTCTCATCGTAGTCGATTCCTTCTTGTTGTCGATACCCTTTAGCCACGAGTCTTGCTTTGTTTCGGATGACAATCCCGTTCTCGTCTCGTTTGTTCTTGAAAATCCATTTTGTGCCGATGATGGACCGATCCTTTGGTCGTGGGACTAACCTCCATACACGTAGGCATTCGAACTGATGTAGCTCGTCATGCATTGTGTTCACCCAGTCTGGATCTCGTAGAGCTTTGATTATGGTTGTTGGTTCGATCTTGCTCAGGAAAGTAGCGAATTGACATTTGGCGTTGGTAGCTCTTCTGGTTCGAACCGGAGCGGACTTATCCCCAATGATTTGAGATTTGGGGTGGGATAAAGTCCACTTGCGTAGAAGTGGTACGAGGTCGTCTGCGGATTGGGGTGATTCAGATGGGGTTGAGTCGTTTGAGGAGCATTAGCCGGTGTCGAAGGTTCTGGGCCATCTCTGGGTTCAAGTTAGGAATAGCAGTAGCAGTTGGGGATTTAGGGGATGTAGGTGTGGTGTCAGTAGGTGTGGGTTCATATATGTCAAGGGTAGGTGAGCTTGGACTGACTTGATTTGTATCTGCATCAGTTTTAAGAAAAGAGTTAGGACTAGACTTAGAGTGTGGATATAATAAATCAAAAAGGGAGTCTAGGTCTAGATATTCTTATCCGATTGGCGTAGCAGAGGTGGATGCAGATGACGAATGATTCGCTTTAGACGATTGATAAGGAGCCGGTTCTGAACTGATGTGTTCAGATCCGTTCTTGGACTCAACTAAATCATCGAATTTGATATTCACACTCTCATTAACTGTTCTAGTCCGTTTTTTGTTCACCCGGTAGGAGGCTGAGTTATTTGGATATCCGATGAATACTTCTTCATCTCCTTTGGCGTCAAAATTACCGAGATTATCTTTGTCGTTTAGGATGAAGCACCTGCAACCAAAAACACGAAAGTGTTTGACATTAGGTGCATGTTTATTAATAATTTCATAGGGTGTTTTGCCAAACCGTTTGTTGATGATGGATTGGTTTTAAGTGTATCACGCAGTGTCCACGACTTCATCCCAGAAGTGTAGAGGCAGCTTTGAGTATGTGAGCATGGAACGAGCTGCTTCAAACAGAGTTCGATTACATCGTTCTAAGATTTCGTTCTGTTGAGGAGTTTTGGCAGCGGAATATTGGTGGGTGATACCAATGGAATCTAGGAATGTGGTTAACTCCTTGTTTTTTAACTCAGTTTCGTTGTTCGTACGGATGGTTTGGGCTTGAAGTTGGAGGTAGACTTGGGTCTGCTTCAGAAACGAGATGATCAGTTCTGGCATCTCGTCCTTCGTGCATAGGAACTTTACCCAAGTGTAGCGTGAGAAATTGTCGACCATCACCAGAATATACTTCTTGGCATTTATGCTCTGAATGCGCATCGAACCACACAAATCCATGTGGATAAGCTCCAGGGGTTTTTTAGTTTTTGGGACTGGCTTCGGTTTGTGTGAGGCTTTCTTGATCTTACTCATTTCACAAGTTGCACATAGTTGATCTTTGTCGAACTTTAATTCCGGTAGACCTCTGACGAGTTTGTTGGATACGTGCTTGGTTATGTTCTTGAAATTCAGATGAGAGAATCTCTTGTCCCATAACCAAGACTGTAGTGATGAGGCTTTGAAAAGGAGACATATCGTCTTTTTGACCTTGACTTTAGAAAGATCGATGGTGTATAGATTGGACCTTCGAGTACCGGCGAGTATCTCCTTTCCTGTTGGAGATCGAATACTGCATCTTGTAGCTTTGAAGGATACTTCAAGTCCTTTATAACAAAGTTGGCCAATACTAAAGAGAATGTGGCCAAGACCTTGGACATACGTGTCACGCCCTGCTACCCCGGTTGGCAACAAGGCGTGACGGGATGCGGAAGCGTAACCATAATCATAACGAACGACCACTATATGGACGTTTTCAGAAAATACATCGGTTTAACTTTGAATAAGGAATGTTTTTACAAACCAACATGAAATGTAAATAGTTCGCAAAATACAGAGATTCGAATACATAATTTAAGGATTTATAATAATACAGATAAATGTCTGTTGGTTGCTGAAAATATTGCGACTCCAAAATATGCGGAAGCCTCAGATTGTTTCCGATGAATGCGTATGTCTTAATTACCTGAAAATACATGCTAAAATACGTCAACAAATTGTTGGTGAGTTCATAGGTTTACGCGAAAAGAAAAATTGTATGGACATTAACAGATGAGTCGAATTTATAAAAGCATAAATTCCGTGTATGTATTACATAAACCATCATGCAACCGAAGCTTAACTAAATGAGTTTGCCCTGCAATATTCCCGATTGTAATACCATGTGTTAAATATATATACGCATTCCACTGTTAGCCGGTATGACTAACCCGGATGGGGGACATGACTCCCGATAGATTTATCCACAATATATTCGCGCTTAGAAGTAAATGTAACTAACGGTTCATGATATGAGGGCTGAAGTTTCCACACCAAACACATGTGTAATACATATAATAAATAAACAGTTTTGATGTCCATATGAAAAATGTTTCATGTATTTCCACCCCAATAGGTAGTGAAAATAGGGGCTATGAAGACTCACCTTTGTTGATATTTTTGATGGTTTTGAACCGATTTTGAAACGTGATTACAGTGCCGAAACTTGCATTTGTCCTATAATTTTACATGTACGAGTTAATATTCTCATTTCATGTACCCTTGGGTTTTATAAAAAATATTTACGTGTTCTTGTATTTATTCCAGAAATTTACCATCTATTTTAAATGATAACTCATGTTGTATAAACTTTTACATTTATAAAATGTTGTTGATAAGTATATATATTTTTGAAATACGTAACTTGTAGAAAAAAATTATTTCTTTATGTGTGTGTGTGTGTGTATTTCTACGAAAGTATATACTTATACTTTTGTATGGATGAAAATGTAATGATAAATATGTGTATTTTCACAAGGTTGTGAAAACAGCTTGTAAGTGTTAAGTTTTTATAAAATATATGTATGTCTTACGAAAATTATATAAGTGTTTGAAGTTGATATTTATATAAAATATTGCATGTTATTTTTGCATGATTATTACCTTGCAAAATCTAAAATAATTTGCAAAGTAAAATGAAGAAATACTTACAAAGGGTTTTCTTGAAATTCCTTGATGAACACTTGTGGGTTTTGAGGATGATTATGGATCAATAGGAGAGAAAAGAAAAGGTTTTTGGTTTGTGTGTTTTGAAATGAGGCCTATGGCCTCTATTTATAGAGATGAAAATGGATAAAAAGAAAATGATAATAATAAATAAAATGTATGTTATGATGAAAGAGAAAATTGGTTGAGTGTTAGACATAAAAGTGGTGGTTGTAAAAGTTAAAATGATTGTGTTTGTTAATGGTTTTATTATTAAAATATAGGAAGTCAAAAGCTAGTTGTCCTTTAAAGGACAACCGACTTTTAGATGTGATAAGTAGTTGTGGCTTTCTTATTATTTTATTATTATTTTGTATAAAATTGTACAAAAATGTGCCAGAAGTATTTATTTTTATTTTTAAGATTTCCTTTTGAAAATATCTGAATTTTATAATTAGAAATTTTTCTGGAATGTCAAACTCGATTCAAGCATGAATCGAGTTTAATGGTGCTTCATCTGAGTTTGATAGAAGCTTTGACCGAGTTTTATGCAAGCTTTGATCGAGTTTTATGTTGTTTGGTTCGAGTTGGACAACTGCTTCAATCGAGTTTCGAGAAGCTTTCACCGAGTTTTATGTAACATGTTTCAAGTTGGATTAAAACATTGTTTGAGTTTCCTTTAACTTCATTCGAGTTTAGTTTTACTTCATCCGAGTTCGGGTCAACCGAACTCGGATATGTTTCATCCGACTTTCATCTTATTCGAGTTTGTTCCTTTATTTTTCGAGTCTGCACTTAATCAATCGAGTTTTATGTGTTTTAAATTTTTACTAAGTGTTTGGTCCGAACTTGGGTCATCCGAGTTCGGGTCGTACGGGTTCGGGCCATCCGAATCCGGATCAACCGAATTCGGGTCATCCGAATTCTGTTTAAGACTTATAAAAATTTAATTTTTTACATTTTTCTAAGTCTTATTCAAGTTTCACATAAATATCTGATTAAGTTTTACTGAATCTTACTTGATTTTGAGCCAGTTGTTACAGTCTCCCCCTGTTAAGAGAATTTCGTCCCGAAATTCAGTTCGTGCTTGTTGTTGCTGAGGTATCTGTGAACAGGTGAGGGTATTTGGCTCGGAATTGATCTTCGCGTTCCCAGGTAAACTCAGGACCATGCTTAGATTCCCATCTAACTTTTATTATCGGAATTCGGCTGTGTTTTAATTTCTTGATTTCTCGGTCCATTATTTCCACAGGCTTTTCCACAAAGTGTAACTTATCATCCAATTGTAACTCATCCATCGGTATGATGAGTGTTTCATCGGACAGGAACTTCTTCAGGTTGGAGACGTGAAAAGTGTTATGTACACTGCTGAGTTCCGGAGGCAGGTCAAGTCGGTAGGCTACCGGGCCGATTCTCTTGGAAATTTTGAATGACCCAATATAACGATGATTGAGATTTCCTCGTTTCCCAAAACGAATCACGCCTTTCCAAGGCGAGACTTTGAGCATTACTTGGCCTCCCTCCTGTAATTCCAGGTCTTTCCTCTTGATATCCGCATAACTCTTCTGCCTATCCCGGGCTATCTCGGTTCCGAATCTGAATTATCTTCTCGGTAGTCTCATGGATGATCTCGGGACCAGTGATTTGGCTATCTCCTACCTTAGTTCAACAAATCGATGATCGACACTTTCTTCCATAAAGTGCCTCGAACGGAGCAGCCTTAATGCTTAAATGGTAGCTATTGTTGTAAGAGAATTCGACTAGCCGGTAGATGTCTGTCCCAACTTTTGCCGAAGTCGATCGCACATGCCCTTAGCATGTCCTCCAACGTCTGAATAGTTTTCTCGCTCTGACCATCCGTTTGCGGGTGGTAAGCTGTGCTCATATCCAGGCGTGTTCCCAAAGCCTCTTGCAACGATTTCCAGAATCGTGACGTGAATCGGCTGTCCCTATACGATATGATGGATACAGGAACTCCATGCCTTGAGACGACTTCTTTAAGATAGATTCGAGTTAGCTTATCCATCTTATCGGTCTCCTTGATAGGCAAGAAGTGTGCAGTTTTGGTGAGTCGATCCACAATTACCCAAATGGTGTCAAAACCACCAGATGTCTTTGACAATTTAGTTATGAAGTCCATGGTTATTCTCTCCCACTTCCACTGCGGTATTTCTGGCTGTAACAATAGTCCTGATGGTTTCTGGTGCTCGGCCTTAACTTTCAAACACGTTAAACACTTGCTGACATATGTAGCAATGTCAGCCTTCATGTTCGGCCACCAGTATAAGTCTTTTAAATCATGGTACATTTTGTCGCATCCTGGATGAATCGCATACCTACTCTTATGCCCTTCATCCATGACCAGATTTCTTACTCCTCCGAACTTCGGTAGCCAAATTCGGTTCATGAAATATTGGCATCCGTCGGGCTTGGTTTCAAACTGCTTGTTCATGCCTCTTAGAGCTTCATCCAATAGGTTTTCATCCTTGACTGCTTCTTTCCGTGCCTCGAGAATCTGAGAGTTTAGGTTTGACTGGATTGTCATGACCAAAGCTTGGACCCTCAAGGGATTAACCCGTTCCTTCCGGCTCAAGGAATCAACTACAACGTTTGCCTTACCCGGGTGATAATGGATCTCGCAGTCGTAATCGCTTAGCAGTTCAACCCAGCGCCGTTGCCTCATGTTCAACTCCTTTTGGTCCAAAATGTGCTGAAGGCTCTTATGATCCGTGAATACCATGCACTTTGTCCCGTAAAGGTAGTGCCTCCATATTTTAAGGGCAAATACCACAGCTCCGAGTTCGAAGTCGTGAGTAGTATAGTTCACCTCGTGGACTTTGAGTTGCCGTGATGCGTAAGCGATGACTTTATCCTTCTGCATTAACACACAGCTTATCCCGTTGTGTGAGGCATCGCAGTAAACCACAAAGTTTTCTGTTCCTTCATGCAGGGATAGAATAGGCACACTACACAATATTTGATTCAACAGTTTGAATGTTGTCCCTGGTCTTCACCCCAGATATACTTCACGTCCTTCTGAGTTAATTCCGTTAGCGAACCAGCTATCTTAGAGAAGTTTTCGATAAATCGTCTATAATAACCGGCAAGACCTTGAAACTGACGGATTTCCGTTGGAGTTCTAGGTGTTGCCCAGTTCTTAATAGCCTCGATTATCGACGGGTCTACTTGAATTCCTTGGCTATTGATCGCATGCCCTAGGAATTTGACTTATCGTAGCCAAAATTCAAATTTAGAGAATTTGGCTTACAACTGTTCTTTCTCTAGTAGTTCTAGGATTATCTTCAGATGTTGCTCGTGCTCCTCTTGGCTTCGGGAGTATATAAGGATGTCGTTTATGAATACTATTACAAACTTATCCAAGTACATTTTACACACTTGATTCATAAGGTCCATGAATAGAGCAGGTGTGTTGGTTAAACCGAATGGCATCACCTGGAATTCGTAATGTCCATAACGAGTTCTGAATGCTGTCTTGGTTATATCTTCCTCTCGAACCTTAACTTGATGATATCCGGATCGCAGATCAATCTTAGAGTAAAAACTAGATCCTTGGAGTTGATCGAACAAATCATCGATTCTTGGGAGATGGTACCGGTTTTTGATGGTTAACTTGTTTAGCTCGCGATAATCTATGCACATTTTAAAGGATCCATCCTTCTTTTTCACAAATAGGACCGGAGCTCCCCAAGGTGAGGAAATGGTCGATTGAATCCTTTATCCATCAGTTCTTCCAGTTGATTGGATAACTCTTGCATTTCAGAAGGGGCGAGTCGGTATGGTGATTTTGCAATAGGTGCAGCTCCAGGCACCAAGTCGATTTAAAATTCCACTTGCCTAGCTGGCGGAAGTCCAGGCAAGTCCTCTGGAAAGACTCTCGGGTAGTCACAAACCACCGGAATTTCTTTGAGTCATATCTTTTTCTACTCCTTTTCTACCAGTTAAACCAATACTGCTTGGCAACCTTTCCGAAGGCATTTCAATGTTCTTAAGCCAGATATGACATTCAACTGACAGTTCTTTATTTCTCCATGGACTGTTAGGACTTTCTTTTCTTAAGTGGTATCCTTAAGACCTTCTTACCATATAATATTTCGGCGTGGTTGTCTAATAGCCAGTCCATACCAATAACTACGTCGAAGTTTCCGAGTTCGATAAGCATTAAGTTTATCCTAAAGGGATGATCTGCTAATTTTACTGTGCAATTCTTAATGATACTATTTGCCTTGATCAGTTTGCCATCGGCTAACTCTATAGTATAGGAGTTGTCTAAAGGGGAATGAGTGACTTTCAGTTGTTCACTAAACTTAGCAGAAATAAAGCTCCTATCAGTCCCAGTATCAAAAAGTACATAAACATAAACGCCATTAAGAAGAAATGTACCCGATACTACATTGGGGTCTTGACGAGCGTCTCCAGCTCCCAACACAAAAGCTCTCCCTTGAGCTCCTCCGTCGTTTTCAACTTTGGGCACTCATTCCTATAGTGCCCGACAGCTCCACACTCAAAACAGCTCCTCTGGCTGTTGCCGTTGTTGTTGCTGTTATTGTTGAATCTACAATCTTTGGTTAGGTGACCAAGACGCTTGCACTTCCTGCAAGGGGTTGGGCAGGGACCTATGTTATGGTGGTAGGTTCATTGGTTGCAAAGGAGTTTTGTACCAGTGTAGCCTTTCCTTGGTTCGGCTCTGGCTACAAAAGCTTTAATGGTTTCGGGCTTCTTGGACTGCGAACCCGAATTTCTCCCAGACTTGTCTTCCCATTTTCTCTTAATCTCTACCGCTTTGGCCTCATTCCTTCTAGCCACTTGATCCATCAAATTATTCGCCATTCGAATGGCGCTCTGAATCGTTGTTGGGTTGGATGCAGTGACATTCCTTTGAATTTGAGAAGCAAGTCCCCAAATGTACCGCTTAATCTTCTTATATTCGGGGGTCACCATTTGTGGGCATAGTAGGCTTAGTTCATGGAACCGGTTTGTATACCCCGCAACGTCTGTCCCCTTCATTGACAGATTCCAAAACTCTGACTCCATTTTCTGGAGCGCATTCCTTGGATAGAATTCGTACGTCATCATCTGCTTTAACTCGGCCCAGGCGAGTTGATAGGCCACATCGATTCTCACAGACTGTGGGTAACAAAATCCACCACGTCAGTGCGCTATCCTGAAGAGTATGGGTCGCGAACTTAACCTTATCTCCCTCAATGCATCCTCTAACACGGAAGACTTACTCCAATTTTTCGAACCAGCGAACTAGTCCGACAGCTCCCTCGGTTCCTTTGAAGCATCGGGACTTGCAGCTCAAAAACCCCTTAATCCATCAACCCTTAGGGTTGGTTTCGGTTCCTCCTGTAGTATGACTAGCTCCACCGTCACTGTTGGTAGAACCATTCCGATTGGTTTCGTAGGTGGCTATGGCGGCAACTACCCTTTGTGCTACGAGTTTCTTGATTTCAGCAGCGTTCATGGCCTTTCTTGGTGGCATTATCTTAAAGTTTAAAATAAGCAGGGTATAAGAAATTGAGTCTTAAAGATTCGAATTTTTCTTAAGGCACAGTTCTATAATCATCATTCATAGAATCATACATAACTAATAATACATAATTTCTTACATCGGGGCGGGTTATTACCCGAAAATTTTAAGTCCTATGCTATTACATAATAATTCTTATCATTACAAAGATAAGGGGGTACTAGGTGTGGGAGTGATCAGGGATCTCTCCCTGCTCTAAGGTATTGAGGCGTTGTGTTAGCGCCTCGTTGCGGGCCTCGCATTCGGCTAATCATTGACGAAGTTCCTCCAGCGCGTTCTGTTGAATAGTGAAGGTGTGCTGGTTGGCCCAATATATGTTGGAGTTCTGCATCTCCTCTCGCTCTATTCTAGCGGTAATCTCCCCGATGTCCTTTTTAAGTACCCGGATCTGAAGATCGTGGCGGCTAGCTCTGGCCACCAGTAGGTACTGTCTGGTCGGTGGGCTCCTGAGTGAGTGATGGGGTCGGTGCAGAGGATGGTCCTCCGACCTCGAATTAGGAGGGGATTCCATCCTCTTGCCTCCCCTCGCGGAGGGTCTCGGGCATCTAGCCCCATCTACGGGCGTTTGCTCGTCCCTGCGGTGGTGGACATGGCTGAGGAGCCGGGGTTGGGATAGACTCCCGTCTTGTCATCATCACCCTCTTTCGGGGTAGATTATCATACGGGGGCCGTTGGGATGGGGACGGTATGGTTTATATGATGGGACCTCGGGATGATATGGGGTGTAGGAGGGGGCCACCGGGGATGGTGGGTCCTCTCCAGATGGTTCTCCCCATCCGCTGGAGGATTCGTCGACTTCCATGGGCTCCTCCTCATTCGTTTCCTCCATTGGTTCCTCAGCTTCCGAGGGGTCTTCATCCTCGGATGGATCCTCCTCGGTGAAAACTTCCGGGTTGTATTGGCTGGTAGGAGTGTGTTCTTCCTCCGAGTCAGATAAAATGATAACCACGTGGCTCGACATTTTCCTGTCATCTAGTCCCATTTTTAGTTAATTAGAAAAATATTTTTCTGAGAATCTGTAAGATCTTAAATGTAGTTATAGTCTAGATTTCTAATGCAACCTAGTTCACTATAACCATGGCTCTGATACCAATCTATCACACCCTGCTACCCCGGTTGGCAACAAGGCGTGACGGGATGCGGAAGTGTAACCATAATCATAACGAACGACCACTATATGGACGTTTTCAGAAAATACATAGGTTTAACTTTGAAATAATGAATGTTTTACAAACCAACATGAAATGTAAATAGTTCGCAAAATACAGAGATTCGAATACATAATTTAAGGATTTATAATAATGCAAATAAATCTCTGTTCGTTGCTGAAAATATTGCGACTCCAAAATATGCGAACGTCTCAGATTGCTTCCGAGGAATGCCCATGTCTTAATTACCTGAAAATACATGCTAAAATACGTCAACAAATTGTTGGTGAGTTCATAGGTTTACGCGAAAAGACGAATTGTATGGACATTAACAGATGAGTCGAATTTATAAAAGCATAAATTCCGTGTATGTATTACATAAACCATCATGCAACTGAAGCTTAATTAAATGAGTTTGCCTTGCAGTTTTTCGATTGGAATACCGTGTGTTAAATATATATGCACTCCACTGTTAGTCGGTATGACTAACCCGAATGGAAGACATGACTCCCGATAGATCTATCCACAATATATTCGCGCTTACAAGTAAATGTAACTAACGGTTGATGATATGAGAGCTGAAGGATCCACACCAAACACATGTGTAATACATATCTCTACTACTAATAAAGCATTTTGATGCTTACAAATTCTAATGCATGAAGTACAAGTAGATAAAGCACATTCTTGAATTTTAAGACATTCAAGTCATTAATGCATATGTACAACTTCTTAATGAAACAAAACTTAAAAAAATCAGATATTAAAAACAAGTATAAGTGTTTGATGCATGATTTATAAGAGTTTATTGCAGAAATATTAAACTGGTCGTTTGAAATTCTGAAAGCACATATGCGCGCACTGGGGAAACATTGGGAAATGAGATTTTGGGAAGGCAAAGGACTCTGGGTCTCTCATAATTTCTATGCTTCACCATCAACATACGCAAGAAATCTTACGACGGCCATATCCCCAGATTCAAAGCATAATCCTCCACCACCACAGACACGACAGCCTTCTTCTGTATCGCCCCATGCTTGGTCTGTGCTGACAATAACTCCTCCGCATCTCTACCTCCATCCATAGCCGCAACAATGTGTTACAACTGCCTGTGTCGGAGGAGGTAGTGGCGTAGCAACCACCGACGGTACAAGAACCTGTACCGTCTTGGGTTTGCCATAAATCAATGACGGGTTCTTGAAAATCTCCTCAACCCTAGCCGCTGGAAAACCTAGCTTACACTTACAGAGGGAGAAAGAGTAATCGATGTACAACTCTTGTTCGTGGGTTGTTGAAGCTTTTAATCATTAGGTGGGTTCTTGAAGTTCTCGAACATACAATTCTTCCTGTCATGCGTGCCTTGTTTTTATTTTATGCTAGAATGTTTTTATAATGATTTAATTGGTTTTTGTTTCTTGTTTCTATGCTGATATTCTATTAAAATTGAAGGCAGAGCTATACAGCGAGAGCACTACTCACTAAAGCTTCTTTTGTGTTACCTGATGATGGATTAGTCTCTAGGTTGCTTCATGACATTGGTAAAATATTTTCTTTTCTCATTGTTTATATGTACGTTTGGCTTTCTTGCTTATAGGTTCTCTCAGTTTCAAAAATTGAAACTACTTTTTTCTAGCTTAATTTTATTATAGACAGATGAAAAAAAATAGGTTTTGTTACTGGATAGGAATTGCTAAGTAATTGGATGCAATGGTATTGTAGCCTTGTATTTATGGTCTGCAGTTTTGATGTTGCTGATTTCTTTGGGTCCATATTGTTATTTATATTACTGAGAGCGCTAGCCTTGAAACAAGTATTGATCTGCTTCAGCATATGACCTGTGTTTTTCATTATTTAAGCTGGGTTGGGTGTTGTTGCTATTTGGATATGACTCTAATAATCTCTTGCTATGTTGGGGCTGGTTCTATTTTGAATTTGGTTCTGATTAGGATGTTATAGTCAGCTTGATCTATTATTGTTCCTAATCTAATCTGTTGCTGTCTGAGGCTGCAAACTGATGTCTGTTTCTGTTTGTCGGCATGCTGTGGATGTTTTTATATTGTCTTGGTTTCTTGTTATTTTTATGGTGGCTGCTGTTATTTTGGATTTAGTTAAAAAGGTGCAAACATGAAGTATTGTTACTGGGCTCGCTACCTACTATAAGGTTCTTTGCAAATCATTTTTCTGAGTGTTGGTTCTTTGCAAATCCTATGTCTAGATGAACGTAAAATACAAGTAGACTACACCCATTTCAAAGCATGGACCTTACGATCATTTTTTTGGAAACATTTTTGTCTTTTTCAGGATGGTTTGACACATATTGCTTTTAAGCATGTGGAGAAAGGACACCAAATATATGTAATGTGTCGTCTTGTTTCTGGTATAGTCGATAGCGATGATGGGAAGCAGCAAACCTACTATAAGGCTACCGTGTAACTTTTTTACTATTGCCATCGTTGCTAACCTTTTACCTCCTGTGTTTCAATGTATTGATGGTTACGTTTTCAACTACTCCTAAATGCTGGAAGGTAGTTGTTCAACAGTTGAATTTTGTTGAGAGAAACTTGCCTTCAAAGGCATCTTATGATGGAGACTCCAACTCGAACTCGGGCAACATGACATCAGGCAATAAGAAACATACATGGTTTAAATAATTTCAGTTTTTTGTTGTTGAAATTTCGATATAAATTTCCCTTTTGTTAGAGGTGGCCAATGTCCATGTCTGGCAGGTTGGATATCAATCAAAATGAGCATTTTTTATGTGGATCGAAATTGGTTTGTGCTTCAAATGGCACAATATCTATAGATGAAAAATATACCCCTTCACAAATTTTTTTTTATAATAACTATACCTCTTTATAAATAACTAATATATGGTTCATTGATCACTAAATGAGAAGTAGAACCATGTCAAAGTCGAATGCATACATTTTTACTGATTATTTATGAGATATACTTTTTTTCTTGGTTTTACAAGGAGGATTGCCTTATGTTTTCCTATGTTGTTTATTACTTAGCATTTTCGCCATTTATCTTTCCTTTCCCCTGCTGTTCAACTGTTTATATATATATATATATATATATATATATATATATATATATATATATATATATATATATATATATATATATATATATATATATATATATATATAAACCTTTGTTGCTGCTAAATAAAGAGGGCCAGAACAAAAGCAGCATCCATGATAGGGGGTTTAGGACACACAATTAGCATAGAAATTGATCGTCCAAAACAGGTATATATTTCATGTCAATGTTCCTATGACTATGTGTGTAATATAATCTGATTGGCAGATAGAAAATCCGTCACAGAACCAAATCGGCATTGGCTTTGTTTAAGACCCGATGTTTTGTTAATTGTCCGTTACATGGCTGGAAAACTGAACGAAAGTCATTAATGCATTTATGTGTATTCATGAAGTTTGTAGATTCTTCGACTTTGGTATTTTGTGTGTATTCATGTGATGCTTTCTCTTCTATATGTACCCTCTGCTTTCATGACTTCTTCAAATTCAAACGATCGGTCATCACTAAGCAGATTTTGTCTCCGCCTACCTCGGCGACCAATCTTTGACCATCACTGGAGTTGGCGGTGGAGGTGAGATTAGTCTCTCTGCTTTTATTTCTAACATTTACTAGATGGAAGAAGATGAAAGGGTATTGTTTTAACTTCAAATCTTGATGTAGCATATCTGTTTTTACCAAATTTGGTGCTTCAAATTCTTAGTAGAAAATAGGAAAGTGTTTTGTTTTATAAAATTGTTTTTGATATCCAGTATGTGGGAATTTTTAAAGTTTTTTAATGGTGAACTTGAATATTTTTTAACTTTAGTGCTTGTTATGGATGACATTTTTATTGGTTGTCTCTAACTAGGGCTCTTTTGGCAGTTGTTTTGTGTTCTTTTGGACCTTCAAAGTGGGTATATCGTTGCTACCATTTGCGGATGTATTGCAACATATTTGAAAATTGTTATACATTTGGGAACCGTTACTCACAAAGATGTACTCAAAGTTTGATCCTTTTTATTTTTCATTTGAAACGACTAGAATTTATTTGATTGAGTTTTTTTTGTAGATGTTACATACTTTTCATCTATTTGAGCTTTTTGTTAGCTTTTGGTAGGTCAAAGATTCTTTTAAAGTGTTTTGTATTTTAAAGATGTTTTTGATAGCCAATTTGGGGGAATTTTTACAGCTTTTTCATGGTGAACTTGAATATATATATATATTTTTACTTTAGTGTTGGTTATGAACGACATATGATATGATATTGTTTTGTGATTGATTTTGTCTCTAATAGCAGTGTACCTTTTTGGGGATGAGTATCAGAGGTCTGCACTCTCAGGTATGCATTTCGTTCACCGTTTCATAGTCCTACATTTATATCAAATTAATGTTAGTTCAGTAGCTGAATGGCCACTAAACCATGATCAGGTATTCAGGTTTCTTGGATACAACAATTTTGCACATGAATATTAATTTTATGATACGATCCATCCCGAGCCCTCACAATATGAACGTGAAAAATTGGTCTTTGAGGTGTTTAATCCCATTCAGTTAAAATATATCGATTTCTTTCAAATCAAAGCCATGTTTAAGTGTTTAGCTATGGTTGCAGGTTTGCTGATGTCGTGGACGTTTTCAGTGGTGATGAGAATATTGGCTGAGTCGATTCAAATATTAGATTGACCGGCCTAAACTAGGAAGTTTAACAATTTGTGGATTACACAGATTCTGCAGAGATAGAAAGTACACCTCAGTCTGGTTACACAGAGTTGCCAACATGTCCTGTATGTCTAGGTTAGTTATTGATGAATTTTGTTAATATGAGGTGTACTGTTTATGCCCTTTCAGTATGTTAAAAGATGCTACTGATATATGTTTTGTATCTGTCGTCCAGGCACCACGTGGAAGATGCGTAGTTTTTGGATAAGACGATTTTTGAAGCACTAGAGCTTTTTATAGATCTTTTAAGCTCTGGTTTCAGCTCTTCTCCGAAATCAATCTCTTCCTCACCATAGAATGTTGTTATGTTTTCATTGATCAAAGCATGGTACAGATTATCGGTAAAAGAAAGAAGAGTGTCCTTACCCATGAAACTAACAAAAGCATCATATGCTGTTGTTGATGCTTCTTGTTCTTGAATTTCGGTGACAATAGCCATGGAAATTACAAAATAAAAGAGTAACTGAAAGTAATATAGGGAGATGAAAAAAGAGTTTCCTGCAATGTTGCATGTTAACTATATTTAAGATTATTAAATTTATGGATTTTCTTTTATTAATATAATTCAACTTGTGATTATTTTAAAGCATGGAATAAATCCAGAACACCCCAAAAATTATTTACAAATTTCTACTGTTGGTATAAAATTTTATTTAAAGCCATTGTCACAATTGTTATGAGTCTGTAGTCAAAGGAGCTGAAAGGTCCTTTATTGCTAGAGGATCATCACGAGCTCGTCCACACACCAGTCCCACCACGTGGAATAGGCATAGTTTGTCACGTTTGTTACTTAAAATTTTCAACTTCCTTCACGTCATCGTCAAGTCTATATTCAATGTTTTGTTGCATTTTTTTTAATGTGTTTGCTGTGGACTGGGTTTTGGATTTTGAGGAAAATGTTGAGATGCTTCTTAGCTCTTATATAAGTAGAAATAGGTCCCATATATGTCATACCTTCATAGGCTCTAATCTCCATAAGAACTGACACTAGATTTTCTATATCCATTTCACAAAGTTTCAATTTGACTTTTTGGATTAAATTCTATTTGTTACTATTTTAAATGATCATATAGATTCAATGCACCCATTATTGATGATCATAAGTTGGATCTTTTGGGTGAAATATGTAGTTTATTTCAAGTCTGCAATAAAAATCGTATAATCTATACTATTTAATAATACATTTAGTTTATGATCTTAAAAACAACTTACTATGCATAAAGTACAAGTATACAAAGCATAAGGCTGAATTTTAAGAGGTACAAGTTTAAAAGCATAATGTACAAATAATTCATGCATAATAAAATGGCCAGATATTTGAATTATTGAAAACATAAACGCTTTGGAAACACAAACAACTTATTCCACTTCCCACCTCTTCCTCTCCTCCATGTCTGCAAAAGCTCTGCTGTTTATCTCTCACATCCACCACATGTGAGAAAATATTTCAAACCCAAGCTAGAACATTATTCACTCTTTGTGTATCCGGCTATGATTTCCAGAAAGAAACCAACAGCAACACTACAGCAGAAGCAGCCGCCCCTCCCTTCATCAGATTGCCTTCCGGCCACTGCGGCTCCGCCCCTCCCTTCGCCGTCGGTTGTCGCCTTCTGTCGGAGCTCCCTGTCGATAGCAGAACCAGCCAAACAGGCAAGCAGTGGCGTCGAGAGCCCTCTCCCTCTCGTCGCTCTCGATCTCTCTACTCTTGTAGTCTCGCCTCTCTTTCCCTCTTTTGCTGATCTTTTTTTTTCTCTGTCTAAGTAATTTCTAACTTTAATCTCACTCTTGAATCTTTTCATGAAGTATTTTTTTAAATTTCTATGTATGGATAACGTGCAGCAGGAGAAGAGGTTCAAGAAGGTACATGTAGATATTTGATCCATGAGTAATTAATCGTCATCTAACTTTGACATGAGTAATTAATCGTCATCTAATTTTGAGATTGATATCTGTTAATCTCTATTGTATTGTACTTGGTATACAAGTCTTGTGAATTTACTTTCTCATTGGTTTTGCTTTCGTTTTACTACGATTTGGCAGAAATTGTTCCTAAATGTTGCAGTATAAAAAGACAGAGACACTTTGACTGTACTTTTTCGATTGTAATGATTGGTAATGGATTTCATTGAATGTATGGATTGTAGCCATACTTTTTGTTTGATGATCTGATTTTGAAATCAATGGCATTTGGCCTACAAACTAAAGTTAGCATCTATTCACAGATTGAAATTTCATACAAATGCCAAACCGCAGTCCAGGGAATTCAAACAATTTATCTTGAGCATGGACATATGAAGATTGTCGCTTCTTTTTTTACTCATAACCCATCTGGGTGGGTTGGCTGGTTGCAAAGTTAATGTCCTTGTTTTGGTTTTGGTCTCCATGAATTGGGCATCACTTCAATACCATTGTGTCTTTTATTCTCCTTCCAAGGTGCCATCACATGTCAAATTTAAGTTGAAATATTAATACAAACGTCTTTACAAAGCTGGAAATAAGAGGTCCTTATCCAGCTTATTTTCTGGTTCAAAGCCTTTGGCCAACAAAGTGCTGATAGGGCACCCTTAAAAAACTGTTGGGCATTTACACTTCTGAGTGGTGATGGACCTGAAATGGCATCCATTGAATAGTTTGGTCAATCACCAGCACTCAACCACCCCCTTGGAGCTTTGATTGAGTTCGTTTCTTGTACATAAGGTTTAATGAGAGTTTTTGTGTTCCATTGCTACTCGATAGGCTTGAAGATTTGTATTTACGAGCATTGTGATATAATTTGTCCTTTAGTTGCGCATGTAATAAGTTCCAAACTATAACGTAAAGCTTTTGCTAGGCAGAGGCTATCTGCACTTCCATCTATTAATATTGATCTGGAAATTATCAGAATACGATGCAATCCATCCTTGAAACCGTTCTTGATCCGGGTAAAAAAAACCGTATGAAAAATAATGCCAATTTAATTTTTGGAATTTGACCAGGAAAACAACGTACGAAGAAGGTTGCAATCTGGAAAATAGGTATGTAAGCAAATATGTCTCAACAAGATTTGTTGAGCCTGAAAGTTAATTGTTTTTATCAGAAAGGTCTTAGTGATCAAAAGGTCGAGCTTTATTACTACTTGTATACAAATGTAGAATAAGAATAGGGACTATTGGATGTATACGACTTTAGATGCATATCTAATGATGCAGAGAGAAATTTACAAAAGAACCGATTTTAAAATTTAGGACAAGTTTTGCATCAAACAACACTGGTTATGTTACACATCGATTGTTGCATAAAGACCCGCTTTTAGTGTTGAATTTTTTTTTTCTGAATAGTTTCCATTTTACAAAATACAAGATATACTTTGTAAATTTGATTTTTCATGCTTTGCAACGTAACTGTAAATTTGTAATTTGATTTTCCATGCTATTGCGGAGAGCTTGATGTTGTCTACAGTCACCCTATTCTCTCTTTACGTATTTTTGAAGAATGTTGATCTATTGAACGCAAATGCTGCAAGTGAAAAATATTTCCCCCCGCTGCTTTGCGCGGGTACTCTACTATATATATATATATATATATATATATATATATATATATATATATATATATATATATATATATATATATATATATATATATATATATATCTACTACTAATGAAGCATTTAGATGCTTACAAGTTACACTACTCAAGGTACAACCATGAAATGCTTAATCTTGAATTTTAAGACTCACAAGTCTTTAAAGCGTCATGTACAAGTATGTGATGCAAAACAATAAAAACGGATTTTGTGTTATTTATTTTGAATTCTTGGAAGCTGTATCTCTTGGAAATCACCAGCCGACTCTTTCTACGGTTCTTTCCCACGCTTGTCTGTTGACAGATTTAATCTGCTCCCTTCCTTTTCATCTAACTTATTCTAACCCATGCAATCTTCGATCTATAAGCGATTGTCGTTTCCCTCCAGCAGCCACCACCCTCCAACAACTATCGTGTCCATCAGCCACTGCCTCCACCCTCACCACCTGCTTCAAAATTAGGAGTCGACTATGAACAGTATCGTTATAAGATGTATAATTATAAGTAATTTGGTGTATTAACTAGACAGTGCTTGATTTGTGTAGCCTTTGCTATATGCGTGATCTTGTTGCAGCAGTTCGCCAAGCTGGGAAGCTATTTCAGCCTGTGGTAAGTATGCTTTATTTGTATTAGATAATGATATATCCAGTAGCATGCTCATTATCTTTATATGTGCTTCCTTTGTTCATGCATAAATCCAACATTTTTTCCTTTTTCAGCAAAGCTTCAATTGAGAACTTAAACCCTCTCCATGGCTGCAGGAAAAGGCATTTAGTAGGATGCGAAGCTTCAGGAAGAAACTGAAAAAGCCAGGTATATTTGTCTTCTCTTTACTTATTCTGTTAACTCATAAAATTGAAGGTAAGTTGTTTCAATATTCTAAGCATAGCCACTGAACCTAAACACTTTTATTCTGTTCTTTCAGATGACCTATATCTATTTGCTTGCGTGCTTACCGCCTTACCGGTTATTCTACAAAGACTCTAGCAATCTATGCACAGAGTACTACGCTTTGGATATAGGAATAGCGATTTCAGTTAGCTATAAATGGCTTAATGATTTTAATGTATAGTCGTGGGTCTTGTCTTTTGATTGCTTCTGATTTATATTAGGTGGGTTATCTTTCTCTCATCAGGTATGCTTTGATTTCTGGCTTTGGTTCTGATTCTGGTTTGATTCTTATTCTTCATTTTATGTTGTTACAGTTTTAAGATATATATTTATTAAAGAATCCATGTTTTAATCAATATGTTTCTACTTTTTCTCATCCCTTGTAGATACCACGAAAATATTTCATTATGATGAGTTTGTTGGATGTAGACGATTTGGTTTCATATCGCTTCAGTTGTTAGATCTTGTCATGTAAGAAACTTATTATAGATAATTAATTTTAAGCTCTTTATGCTGCTAGCAGTCGATTCTTCACTTGAAATTCAAAATCGGTGGATTTAGATGAAGTTGGAGCTCTTAGTTCACTCATTTTATATTTTTGTTAACATAAATCATTATGGTAATCCACATATTTTGTGTTTTGTCTCTCGTGTTTGTTTGCTTTAGTTATGTGAGCACCTTAGTTTTCTTCATTACTTCAATTGCTTTAGCTACTTCCAGGTTTTGTTTTGCACAATTAAGTCATATTAGTGACGTGATTTGCTTTGCTTCAGTTTATAGTTTATTTGCATCCTTGTGTGTTATGTTTTGAATTCTTGAATGATTTATATGCAGTCATTCACTCTGTTCGCCTAGTATTAAATTTACAGCTCCCGTTTTGCTTCATTTTCTAAGAATGAATTTCTTTTTATTAAATTGTTCTTCAAGACATTTTCATGAAAAGCATACTTACCACAGGCTGAAATAGCTTCTACATTTTTTTCTTGCTTTTGTTGAATCCTATTTATGTTCAAAACATTGTGTGATAGTTAAGTTTTGGTCAAAGGTTGAGTATTTTTTGGGCATTAACTTCTGCATTTTTTTCTTGCTTTTGTTGAATCCTTTTTACGTTCAAAATGTTGTGTGATAGTTAAGTTTTGGTCAAAGGTTCTTCCGTACAGCAGCACTGGAACGAACCAACTATCATTCTGAACGGAAGGGGATTTAGGTATTTCAATTTAACTCATGTTTTGGAGCACGTGGTGTGTGCAGCGACTATTTGTTTCGTGAAAGATGCATAATACCATATTCGTTGCTTAACGATTTAATGTTTTTTAAATTCTTCTGTACAATGTAACTAGAGTCCAAGTGTGCAACCACAAATGAAAAGGAGATTAGTTGACTTTAGTTTGGTTGCTTCTTTTTTAGACAATGTACTAATTTATTGGATAATCCTATAACCAAATCGTTACATTCATGTTATTAAATAGGGATACAACTACCATGGCCACCGTCACTACACTATCATGCCACCATTGGCACCATATATCTCTCACTTCCTTTTGCACTTCCTTGCTTCGGAAAGACCAGAAGTTCCGAAATCACTTGTTGAGTTGGAAAACTGTATTCCAGGTGGTCAGGGAGTGAAATTGTTTGTACAATTATACCCAATGCTATTTGGGAAAGATTATCAGACCAAGGTTCTAACCTTCCTGTTAGGCACAAAAAGGCCTCAGTCAAACCTGTTCCGCATCTGAGGGGGAGATTATTAATCAAACCTGTTGATGCTTTTGAAGGTTGAATTTAAGGTCTGTTATATGCCTTATTGAAACATGAAAAAGATTTGCAATATCAGCCTGAAGCTGTTCTATGTGTTGCATGTGTTGCAACAAAGGCAGTTTTTCCCAAGCTGTTCAGTCTGCTGAACAGGCTGGACATAAACTGTCTACGCTGCTCTACACTGGTGAGCAGCTTGGGCAGTTTACAAGTGCTCTGTTCTTTGTGAACAGAACCTGTTCTTTGTGAACAGGCTAAACACTTTATGGAATGTGTTTCCAAGTCCTCATGTATTGTTTTTGACTGCAAGATCAGTTTACAAAGTCGAAGACAAAGTGGAAATCAGAACTCCTCAGCCTGCCCAAGCTGTTCTGTTACATGAAGACAAAAGGATATTTGAAAAAGGGTGACAGACCTTTTTCTTATATCAAAATAGGCCTTTACAAAGGAAGAAAAACACAAAGTTGACATTCCTTATTTAGCTAAAGGCAATACAACAGTAGACAAAGTGAAAAGACAAAAGTTCTGCCCACATGAAGACAAGTCTGCTTTTCAGAATGTGCAGAAAAGGTTATGTTGTCTTTTCAACAAGACTTTTACCTTTTTCATTCCGTCCAATGAAGAAGCTTCACTTAGATGCTCTGAGTGAGTATAAAAAGAAACTTCCAAGGATTGAAAGATTAAGCCAAAAAGCTAAGTGTTGAAACCAAGAGTGAACGTGCATTCAAAGTGTGTCTTTCATGCATGCAAGTCTGCTTGAATAAAACAGTGCTCAGTGTCTAAGCTGCTCTTGTTCAAGCTGTTCCTCAGAGTCTTGTAAACACAGTGAGTGATTCTTAGTGAGTGTATTCATTGTAATTAGTTTAAGTCAGTCTTAGACTAGTTAAACATACTGTTGTATCTGTCATCTCAGCTTGAACCTTTCCGCATTCAAGCTTGTTTGTAGTTAACATTTGTTAATAATACATACAAACATTGAGAAAACTGTGTGTAGTTTTTAAATAGCTGTATTCACCCCCCCTCTACAGCTCAAAGCTATATACTTGGGATATCTTTTGGGACCTACAACTGGTATCAGAGCAGTTTAGAGTGTGTGTCATTCTAGATCTCTCATTCTCCCAAAGTTTCCATGGACAACAGTGCTGCAAGTTCCTCATACTATGACAATGGCTCAATGGACAAACCTCCAAAGTTCAATCATCAGAACTTTTCTGGTTGGAAGTGCAGCATGATGCTCTACTTAGTGAATCTGGATGTGCAACTACCAGAGATTGTAATGGAGGGTCCCTATGTGCCAACCTCTGTTACAACTATAACTCCTGCTGTTGAAGGAGCTGCTCCTGAAATCAGAACATTTGAGAAAGCAAAAGCTCAATGGTCTGATGAAGACAAAAGACTGGTGGCTCTTGATGCAAAGGCCAGAAACAACCTGGTCATCTCTCTACCTGATGATGTGTTCAAACAGGTTGAGAAGATGAAGACTGCAAAGGAGATGTGGGATACTTTGTGTACCGTCTATGATGGACCCACAATCACACTTGACAACAGGATTAATAATCTTGTTAGACAGTATGAACTCTTCTTTGCAAAACCAATGGAGACTCTCACTGAAACCTACACTAGGTTTACTGCTCTTGTAAATGATCTCAAAGCTGTTGGGATCACCAAGGACAACCTGACTTTGGTAAAAAAGTTCTTAGATGTTCTGCCTGAAGAATGGAATTATTTTTCTACAATTTTAAGGAATTCAGGTACCATCAGAAGTATGGATCTTGTTAACTTATATGGATCCTTACTGAATGATGAGCAGTCAAGGCAACAGAAAAGAAATGCCTTGGAAATATCTAAGAAAGGTGCAGCCTTTGTGGCCAGTGTGAGACGACTTGTAAATTAGGTGAGTGATGTGTTTACTCAACTTGATCAACAGCCTGATGATAAGGAGGAAATGTCTGATGAGGAAGACAATGCAGATATTGCTGAACTGGATGATGAGCAAATGATAGCCATGCTTGTCAAAAGGTTCAACAAGAAAAAGTTTGGAAGAAACATGCTGCAAGGAAGTTCAAATGCTGTCAAAAAGAAAGAATTTGACAAGACAAAAGCTGAGTGCTTCAAATGTGGCAAAACTGGCCACATAGCTGCTGACTGTGTGTCAAAAGCTGTTGGTCAGTCATCCAAACCACACAAGACAAACGGGGATGATTGCTATAGGGTTAAGTACCTTATGGCTATGGCTAAGCTGAGAAAGTTGGAAAACTCAGTGGTTTCCAACCGGCAAAAGGGACTTATGGCAGAGACTTGTGACTGAGAGGAGTCTGATTCATCATCTGATGAAGAAGACAATAACTGTCTGATGGCCAACACTGATGTCCCATCAACAAGCAACTTCAAACAGGATTTGGCTGAAGCTGAAGCTTTTAGCAGCTTGGAGAACTGGAACCCTACAATGATGTATAAGGTACAAAATTTTATGGATTACAGTTCTGAAGAAGAAGTTAAAATGTTTGAATATATGCTTGTTGATCTGAAAGCTGCTGTTGAGAAGCATGCTGTTTTATTATCTGAAATCTCTAAGCTTAAAACTGATATTGAAACAATATCTAGTAAACTGGAAAGTTTCCATAAGTTGGAAGCTGAGCTTGATGAATTAAAACACATCAATTCCATTTTACTGGAAGAAAAGAGAGAAACAGATATAAAACATGCTAAGCTTCAAAAGATAGTTGACTCTTGGTGCCAATCTGCACAAAAAGTCAGCCACTACATAAGTCAGAAGATTCCTGCACAAATCCAAGCCTACCTTGGAGGGGATCTTGACACAGCAGCTTCCATTGTTGAGGTTAATAATTTAAAAGAAGACTTGTCCACTCTTGGTGAGCTTCCAAACACTTTTATTCAAAAAGTGAATGGTAAATTAATCTCAACAAACAGGTTTGTCAGGCCTCAAAACACTGACAGCTCGTGTGAACCCAGCTCAAAAGCTGCTGATGAAATAAGTTTTCCATCAAATAAGCTTGCTAAGTGCTCTGCTGATTCACACAAGCAAAAGAAAGGAAAGCATGTCCAAACTGCAGCTGTGGACACCAAACCTGTTGACAAAACATGCTTTGGGTCTAAAGCTGATGTAAAAAAGGCATACTAATCCTTTTAATGCTGAACATTTTGAAAATAAGTTTTCAAAAGGTAAGCAGTCTGCCTTTAACAAGAGTAAGTCTCAGGTTGAAGGCAAACCTGCTGTGATTTCAAATAAGTTTTCTAATCATAGTGGCAAACTGGTTTTAAATGAGAATAAGTATTTAAAAACCAGAAATAATGATTATGTTGATAGGCAACATCAATCACATCTCAGGAAGGGCAAAGGCAAAGCCATTGCTCAGCCTGAGAGATCTGGGAATAAGTTTCCTAAACCTATGGAAGTTCAAAAGCCAATTAAGCTTCCTATCTTTGACATCTGCCCTTCTAAAAAGAGGAAAAAGAGACAGGCAAAGCTGTGGCTATTGAACTTTCCACTCAAGCTGTTGACTCATCAAAAAGTAATAAGTTTGCTAAACCTGCTGATGGAATCAACAAAAATAACTCAGAATGTGTTTCTGAAAGGTTTTCTTCCAAAACTACTAAAAGGAGAAAATGTTATAAATGTGGAATGAAGACACATTTGGCCAAAGACTGTCCTGAAACTGAGGACATGACGCCTGCTGACTCTGATGGTTCCCTCACTGCTAACATAAACAGTGTTGGAAACATCTTAGTCAATGAGAGTGGTGCCCAAACTGACACCATTCAAATAGGGAATATTAGTGTTGATATCACAAGTCCATCAACAAATGTTGATGAAGTAGGAGAACTCATCTCTGTGATGAGTTCCCCTAAAAATAACTAATATTCTTCTTGTCACTCTGCAGGAAAAACAACCATCCCAGGTTTGGTACTTGGACAGTGGCTGCTCAGGGCACATGACAGGTTGTAAGGACCTGCTGAGTGATCTCAGGCCTGAAAAAGGGCCAAAAGTCACATTTGGTGACAATGTACAGGGATCCACTGAGGGATATGGAACTCTTAAAGCTGGTGCTGCAGTGTTTAAAAGAGTAACCTATGTGGTTGGGCTAAAACATAACCTTGTTAGCATAAGTCAACTGTGTGATGCTGGCTATAAGGTTAACTTTGATGAGCACATGGGTTACATATTGGATCCCCAAGGAAAAGTTGTGCTGTGTGCTCAACGAAAGAAAGGTGTATATGTTGTGGATATGCAATCTGCTGATCCCACAACTGAAACCTGTTTTCTCACAAGAACAAATGCAGAGTTAAACTGGTTATAGCACAAAAGACTGTCAAACCTGAACTTCAAGAACATCAACAAACTCTGTATGAAAGAGTTGGTGACAGGTTTGCCTTCCATGACCTTTATTAAAGATAAACTCTGCACAGCTTGTGAGAAAGGCAAGCAGAGGAAATCATCATTTAAATCCAAACATAACTTCTCTATTGATACTCCTCTCTTCTTAATCCATATGGACTTGTTTGGACCTGTTAATGTCCCAAGTCTAGGAGGAAGAAGATACACTCTAGTAATGGTTGATGAGTTCTCCAGGTACACATGAGTTATCTTCTTGAAGAGCAAAGGAGAGGCTGCTAGAGAAATTATTGGATTTGTGAAAAAGATGGAAATGCTGAACTCTGCCCAAGTGAAGCAGCTTAGAAGTGATCATGGTACTGAATTCAGAAACAGTACTCTTGAAGACTTCTGTGAAGAGAAAGGAATCACTCAAAACTTTTCAGCTGTGAGAACTCCACAACAAAATGGAGTTACTGAAAGGAGAAATAGAACTCTCATTGAAGCTGCTAGAAACATGATGTGTGCATATGGTTTACCTTCATCATTCTGGGCTGAAGCTGCTAACACTGCCTGCTTCACCCAAAACAGATCCTTAGTGGTGAAAAGGTTCAACAAGACCCCATATGAGCTGCTCAAAGGGAGGAAGCCAAATGTCAGTTACTTCCATGTGTTTGGTTGTCCATGCTTCATTTTGAATCAAAGGGACCAACTGGCAAAGTTTGAACCAAAAGCTGATGAAGGTGTGTTTGTTGGCTACTCTGCTATCTCCAAAGCCTACAGAGTGTACAATAACAAAAGAAAGGTGATAGATGAATCTATCAATGTCACCTTTGAAGAGTCCAAGAATGCTTCCACCGAAGCTGTTCCTGAATCAGTTTCAGGAGAACTAAACTTTGATGATTTGATGCATTCAAACAGTGAAGAGGACTCAAAAGCTTCCACTACACCCAACGTGGAACCTGTTAATCATGATGGGCATGATGATGATTATGTCAATACACCCTGTGTGAATAAGTGTACTGACTTAATCACAACTACATGTCCTGAACCTATCAATGCTGATTTTCCTAGTTCCACTGCTGATATGTTCAACAGTGGTCAGTCATGTTCAACAAGTGAGCAGGCTCAAGACAACAGTGTGTCTGAAAATCTTGAGAGCTGTTCAACAGGACTCTGTGTCCTCCATGACAGCTATTTCTCAACAGCTGTCCTCTCTCCTAACTTCTTGCAATTCTACACTTCCTGCTACTCTGGCCAGCTTGAACACACTCATTGGCTCCCTATCCAATTCTGTGTCATCAAACCTTGCTGATGTGCAAGATTCTCTAGAATTACATCTTGCACAGCTTCAAAGTTTGTTGTTCACAGCTTCTGATAGGGAAAATATTGTTAAGCTGACCTCCCTTGCTGATACTCAATCCTCTTCTCTTCAAACCTGTCTTTCCCAGCTTGCAGAGGTGAAGGACAACTTGACATTCTTAGTGACTAGCCTTGTTGGCCCCAGGCCTGCTGCCAAAACTGCTGGCAAGCCTGATGACTTCGTGTCTTCAGGCAGACCAGGTGTTGAAGGTGCTGGACCATCTCCTTCAAAGGGGGAGAAGTCATCTGCCTCGAAGACTAAGTCTAAGGGGGAGAAAACTTCTTCTCCTAAGGAGAAATCAGTGCCTACAATACTCACTGGTCAACCAGCACGAGCTTCAACAGGTGCACTGGAGGGTGCCTCCCACGCTGCTCAGCCTACTCAGGCTGAATCTCCAATCCCTGCTCAGTCTAATGGGGAGGAGGTTATTCCTGAGGACAGGCAAAGCTGCAGAAGGAGGCATCTGATTCTAGAAGAAGAAGATAAAGAGGAGGAGGAAAGTCCTGAAGCTGCTGTCACTACAGCAGCTAAAGGAAAAGAAAAAGCAGCAACTGATCCCCAACAACAGAAAGCAGCAGAGCTTAAATTTCACAAAGCCAGGGCCAAAGAAATGGGTCTTCCTATGCACAAATATTTTGAGTTTAGAGAAGAACAACCTCAAGCCCTGGAAGCTTTAAGGAAGGAAGAAGAATCTGCCAAAGCTGCTAAGTCTTTTGCACTTCAAGAGGCAAGGAAAGTTAAAATGTCCTCTCTAGTTGTGCAAAAGAAAATTTTGGAAGCTGCTAAGGATCAACAGAAGAGAAGGAAGCAGAAAAAGAAAAAGGTGCTCTTCTCAGTGACTAAAACTTCAGTGCCCTCTGCAAGAGCTCAGTTTCACTTTGACAACCTGGCAAGAAGAAAATTTCAAGATGTTGCTGATAGAAGGCTTGCCAAGGAAGCAATTGTCAAAGCTGTGCCAATATCAAGAAAAAGCAGTCATTGGAAGTTGAAAATAACCAGAATGGGTGCAGCAGGCCCAGAACTAGAAACATATGACTACACTGACGTTGCACAAATGGGGTACAGAGAATGGATTGAGCTGGCAGTTGCTCTGAGTGAGTCTAAGTCTGAAACTGCTAAGACTATCAGAGCATATGTAAAGAAGCTGATGGAGAGAGTGAAGAATCTTGGCCTGATCTCCAAAGAAGTTAGTGAAGGTGTCTATGTGACACAACCAAAAATAAAGGCCAGGAGGACAAGGAAGGACACTGAGATGGAACAACTCCTCATCCTGATAGAACAAGGTGACTATGCTATTGAGATGTAAGGAGTTGATCACAGCCTGCCTAGTGGAATTGAGTTTGAAGATGGCAAGATCATTGAAGAGCCTGAGCTGGGGGCATTTTTTTGTAGATCCCTTAACTCAGAAGAAATGCTTTCAGAGAGCATCAGATCTATACAAGGTGGATCTGAGACAGCTTGTAGCCTTCAGACTTGCAATTTCATTCAGGCAGTCAAGTAGGTGGAGAGCAGCTATCTGGGATCAGCTCAGAGGCTGTTATGAAAGAGGTGAACTTGAGGATCCCAAGTTTATGTTCATAAGAAGTGAGATTCAAGAACTTGAGGATACAAGGGAACAACTTGAGAAGATGTTTAAAGGTCCCCCTCCATTGTGATGAAGTCCATCTACCATCTGGGTAGGTGAAGAATGGAAGCTGTCCATCAGTTAGACAGGCTTACCATTATCTGCTCCCAACAAAAACAGTCCAAAATCTGATGTACATTAGTTGTACTTTTGTAAGAACATGTGTTGTTCTAATGTAATAAAAAAATCAGGGTATATATAAACTGATCATTTACTTTATGTTGATGTTGTAATTTTATTTCAACAAATGTAATGTAAAAATATATAGTGACTTTTGATAAGGCCAGCTTAGACTGGTTATTGCAAATAGGGGGAGATTGTTAGGAACAAAAAGGCCTCAGTCAAACCTGTTCTGCATCTGAGGGGGAGATTATTAATCAAACCTGTTGATGCTTTTGAAGGTTGAATTTAAGGTCTGTTATATGCCTTATTGAAACCTGAAAAAGATTTGCAATATCAGCCTGAAGCTGTTCTATGTGTTGCATGTGTTGCAACAAAGGCAGTTTTGCCCAAGCTGTTCAGTCTGCTGAACATGCTGGACATAAACTGTCTACGCTGCTCTACACTGGTGAGCAGCTTGGGCAGTTTACAAGTGCTCTGTTCTTTGTGAACAGAACCTGTTCTTTGTGAACAGGCTAAACACTTTATGGAATGTGTTTCCAAGTCCTCATGTATTGTTTTTGACTGCAAGATCAGTTTACAAAGTCGAAGACAAAGTGGAAATCAGAACTGCTCAGCCTGCCCAAGCTGTTCTGTTACATGAAGACAAAAGGATATTTGAAAAAAGGTGACAGACCTTTTTCTTATATCAAAATAGGCCTTTACAAAGGAAGAAAAACACAAAGTTGACATTCCTTATTTAGTTAAAGGCAATACAACAGTAGACAAAGTGAAAAGACAAAAAGTTCTGCCCACATGAAGACAAGTCTGCTTTTCAGAATGTGCAGAAAAGGTTATGTTGTCTTTTCAACAAGACTTTACCATTTTCATTCCATCCAATGAAGAAGCTTCACTTAGATCCTCTGAGTGAGTATAAAAAGAAACTTCCAAGGATTGAAAGATTAAGCCAAAAAGCTAAGTGCTGAAACCAAGAGTGAACGTGCATTCAAAGTGTGTCTTTCATGCATCCAAGTCTGCTTGAATAAAACAGTGCTCAGTGTCTAAGCTGCTCTTGTTCAAGCTGTTCCTCAGAGTCTTGTAAACACAGTGAGTGATTCTTAGTGAGTGTATTCATTGTAATTAGTTTAAGTCAGTCTTAGACTAGTTAAACATACTGTTGTATCTGTCATCTCAGCTTGAACCTTTCCGCATTCAAGTTTGTTTGTAGTTAACATTTGTTAATAATACATACAAACATTGAGAAAATTGTGTGTAGTTTTTAAATAGCTGTATTCACCCCCTCCTCTACAGCTTAAAGCTATATACTTGGGATATATTTTGGGACCTACACTTCTATTTACACATGTGCCTATAGAATTAGTTCATTGTGCTTTTCTCTTATCCAACTTTATCTTTACTTCTTTACTTCTAATAAATCATTTAGTTGTATTATCTTAAAAGAAGATTTTATGCACAATGTTCCACTAATTAAAGCGTAAACTTTAATTTTATGACATACAATACATTATTGCATGTGGTACAACTGTTTATTGCATAAAAAGCTTTTGAAAATTGAATATATAAATTTGGTTGGTTGGTTGAAGAGTGGTCGTATGTCTTGGGGCTGCTTTTTCACTCACATACACTTTGTTGGTCACACTCACATACTCTGCACATATAAATCTATCGTCCTGCTGTCATGTACATTACTTATATACAACCTGCACACACAAATATTCATTGTCGATGTTGCTGGTTGAGCTTAAAATGCACACACACACTGATCACACATATATATTGGACCTATGATTGCTGTTGAATATACGACACACAATAATAACTCCATTTTTAAGGCTTATTTTTAATTGAAACACACACATATGTTTTGCTACAACTGTTAATTAATCACAGAAACATTACTGCACACACTCTGCACTTACATTTTATGGTTGCTGTTTTCCAGCACACAAAACACACAAGACCTTATTTTATTATGCTATTATAGGGCTGTTGCTTTGATGTTATCCCTTTTTGTGTTTTTTATTCAATTAGCACGCAAATACAACACACATAAATACATGGCTGCTGCTGTTGCTATTCATTATGTTTTCAGTGACAGTCACTCCGAGATTTACAAATCTCAGAGTATACTAAAAGACTCTTATACACACAATATATTTAATTATCTATATTTTATTGTTGTTGATCTATTACTGGACAGCTCCGAGCCTCATAAATTTCCTGAGTCTCGGACATATGCACATGCATTGAGTACTTGAAGTCACACCCCCACTAAAGCAATATAAGTCTCGAACCTATATATGTCCCATGCACACATGCATCTTTCAAAAACTAAGGAGTAGCGGATGTAAAGTGATCAACTGATCAACAATCAACATTAGATTCAATTAAATTCAAGGCTGCAGGCCGTGACCTTCTTGGCCTCATAAGTTTTGGACTACAGAAAAAACAGAGAATAAGGGACCATTAGGTTACTGGGTTTTTAGTCAAGATTTAAATTGACTCATTAAATTGCAAGAATCATCAATTACATGTGTTAGGAGAATGTGAATAATTTCAAGTTTTAAACATGCTATGAGGATCAATTTGAGTTTTGAAGAACACTGAAAATAATAAAAATTTTCCCAGAAGTCGTTAACCACAATTGAACACACAAGAGTCAAATTAAATAGAGAATTACCTTCATTGTTCTTTTTCCAGGCATGGGAAGAAAAACCGACTACTATTGAGAAGAAATAAGAGGTTATCGATCCAGAGTTGCTGAAGGAAGCTACTCAAGGGGAGGTGCAAAAGATACAATTTTCTTGTTTATTTTTATATGATTACTTATCAATATTTTATGGTAACATTGATGCCTTGAGTTTCATAAACTATTTGATCCATGATGTATCGTATTCCACATATATGACTTTGTTAAATGTGATGATGGAGCAGAATATTAGCAGGATCAGTTGTAGCTTCTCACAAGGCTTGCCCAGGTACATAAAAAAACAATCTTTATGTAGCCCCTGAGTTTACGCTAACCAACATATATAAGAGACTAAGGAGTTGATTGAGGAGTTTGATGAGAAGAAAATGGAGAGACTGAAACACATTTTTGCTCGACTAAATAGAGAGTAATGGCCGAATGTATGACTGCTCCAGCATATGGTTTTACTAAAATGGTTCTGACGAGAAGTTTCACATTGTTTTGAGTTTTGACTTGTTTTCATGTCATTAGTTTGAAGGATGAGAAGGCGTAGAATTCAAAAGTCAAGGTGAAGAATTGTAATAAATGTCTTTGAATAAAAGGGGATAGAAGATAGTTCATGCATTGTTAGATTGTTAGTCCCTTTTGTGGACCATTACTTACTTGGCTGTCTATAAGTAACTTTTAGATAGGTAGTCTGATGACACTAAAATTTCTCATTGCAATTGGTCTCTCAAGTTATTTTTTTAGTCAATAAAATAGTGAGTAAAAAGTTCCCGAAATCCCACATCTGTTTTTGACTTTTTGTTATTTTCAATCGCTTACATAACATGAACACATGGTCACCTCTTGTATTATCCTGATGTCCCCTAAGAAAGCTATATTATGTCAAGAAGAGACAATAAAAAAGATGGAATCAACACAGCTTTCACCTAATGAAGAGGTCTTTTAAAAATGATATACTTTTGAACAAACACGTTACCAAATGGATAGATTTTGCCGCCGCCGCTTTGCGCGGGTACACCACTAGTAAGAAATAAACAGTTTTGATGTCCATATGAAAAATATTGCATTTATTTCCACCCCAATAGGTAGTGAAAATAGGGGCTATGAAGACTCACCTTTGTTGATATCGTTGATGGTTTTGAACCGATTTTGAAACGTGATTACAGTGCCCAAACTGGCATTTGTCCTTTGATTTTACGTGTACGAGTTAATATTGTCATTTCATGTACCCTTGGATTTTATACAAAATATTTACGTGTTCTTTTATTTATTCAAAAAAATTACTATCTATTTTAAATGATAACTCATGTTGTATAATTTTTTACATTTATAAAATGTTGTTGATAAGTATATATATTTTTTTAAATACGTAACTTGTAGAAAAAAATTTATTTCCTTATGTGTGTGTGTGTGTGTGTGTGTGTGTCTATATATATATATATATATATATATATATATATATATATATATATATATATATATATATAGATATTTCTACGAAAGTATATACATATACTTTTGTATGGATGAAAATGTAATGATAATACTTTTGTAAGTATTAAGTTTTTATAAAATATATGTATGTCTTACGAAAATTATATAAGTGTTTGAAATTGATATTTATATAAAATATTGCATGTTATTTTTGCATGATTATTATCATGCAAAAACTAAAATAATTTGCAAAGTAAAATGAAGAAATACTTACAAAGGGTTTTCTTGACATTCCTTGATGAACACTTGAGGGTTTTGAGGATGATTGCGGATCAATAGGAGAGAAAGGGAAAGGTTTTTGGTTTGTGTGTTTTGAAATGAGGCCGACGGCCTCTATTTGTAAAGATGAATGGAGAAAAAGAAAATGATAATAATAAATAAAATGTATGTTATGATGAAAAAGAAAACCGGTTGAGTGTTAGACATTAAAGTGATGATTGTAAAAGTTAAAACGATTGTGTTTGTTGATGTTTATTTATTAAAATATAGGAAGTCAAAAGCTAGTTGTCCTTTAAAGGACAACTAGCTTTTAGATGTGATAAGTAGTTGTGCCTTTCTTATTATTTTATTATTATTTTGTACAAAATTGTACAAAAATGTGCCAGAAGTATTTATTTCTATTTTTAAGATTTTCTTTTGAAAATATTTTAATTTTATACTTAGAAAATTTTTCTGGAATGTAACACTCGATTCAAGCATGAATCGAGTTTGATGCTGCTTCATCCGAGTTTGATAGAAGCTTTGACCGAGTTTTATGCAAGCTTTGATAGAGTTTTACGTTGTTTGGTTTGAGTTGGACAACTTCTTCAATCGAGTTTCGAGAAGCTTTGATCGAGTTTTATGTAACATTTTCGAGTTGGATAAAAACATCGTCCGAGTTTCCTTTAACTTCATTCGAGTTTAGTTTTACTTCATCTGAGTTCGGGTCATCCGAACGCGGATCAGTTTCATCCGAGTTTCATCTTATTCGAGTTTGTTCCTTTATTTTTCGAGTTTGCACTTAACCAATCGAGTTTTATGTGTTTTAAATTTTACTAAGCATTTGGTCCAAACTTGGGTCATCCGAGTTCGGGTCATACGGGTTTGGGCCATCAGAATTCGGATCAATCAAATTCGGGTCATCCGATTTCTGTTTAAGACTTATAAAACTTTAATTTTTGTCATTTTTCTAAATCTTATTCAAGTTTCACATAAATATCTGATTAAGTTTTACTGAATCTTACTGGATTTTGAGCCAGTTGTTACAATAGGAGACTTGAGTTATCTTTAGATTTTCCATTTCGAGATCTCCAAAGCCACAGATTCAAGGAACACCGTTGTTGTCGAATTTCACCGAACCACCATCAGTTGACGTGTAGTTGGACAGAAGATCTTGTCGGCCAGTCATATGCCGCGAGCATCCAGAGTCTAGAATCTAAACACTGTTTGCCTGAAAGCAAAGGACAGATGAGTGTGTGAAGATTGAAGAGTGGGTTTTGAACTGGGTGTTTAAAAGCCATTGAAAAATGAGGAGCGGGTCCTAATCCGAGGTGATTAGAAACCAATGTCTGCAAGACAGTTAAGTGACTTTTGGTACCCAAATTGTACGGAATTTGAGTCCAGATGGATTAGCGTTGATGGTACGGTTCTTAATGGGAGAACCACCATCGGTCTTAGGGATAGTACACTTCATGTCGTTGTTTGCAGAGATGCTATTTTTAGGGACCCAGATTGACGTATATTTAATAGGTCTGTTAGTTTCCTTTTTAACCTTTTGTTTAGGTTTGCGGCGGCGTCTATGGTTGAGTATAGGAGCAAAGTTTAACAATGTAGGTCTAGAGAAACTTTGTGGTGTTTTGGACAAATTAAACAACTGATCAAATTAATATGCATTAATTAAAATAGCGTTCAAACCATTACAATCATTCAAAACAGTACTAGAATGTAAATCAACCACATGTTTGTCTTTTATTACATTGGAAATTAAAAACTTTGAAGAATTAAAAACTGCTCCTTGACTCTTGACTTTAGATGCCGTCTTTTGAGGTGTGCTCTTTGGTCTTACTTGATTTTTTGAAATGAAACGAACATGTTTGTTAGCTTTTGCAGATTTAGAGTTACTAGACTGTGTGTGCGATATCTATTTTCGAAAATTCTGTTTGCTTTTATTGCTAGAAGCGGTAGAATTTCTGGGAACAGATTTAGAAGTGTTGCGAACATGTTCTGAGATAGGTATGATCATCGGGGCTTTGCCTTTATTTATTTCTAAGAGGTGTTGTTTTCTTAGAATTGAGTTTGTGTCGCTGGCTGGAGTTGAAATTATCGCCTTAGAGTTGTTAGTGACAGAAACTTATTTTTCAAAAATGTTGATTAGAGACGAGTTGAGATTCTAGTCCCTTAGTTGTGGCTAGAAGCTGATCTCGCTCTTTGTCAAATGAGTTGGCATCACGTTTGAAATTTTGTTCTCGAACTGAAAACTGTCGTCTTGCCTCATTAAACTCATTCTCTTTTCTTAAAAAATTGTTTTTGTCTGAATCAAACAACTCTTTGGTTTCTTTTAACGTTAACTCAAGGTCACGGAATTTATCATTTTGCAATGAAGTGTCAGCCATAAATGAATTAATTCGAGCAATTTCGGCTTCTAGATCTGATATTTTAATTGTAAAATCTATCTGTTCTTGCTCAAAATCTCGTGTTGTATTTTCCAATTTCTGTTTTAGATCAGCAGCCTGATAGTCTAGAACAGAATTGGTACATATTCACGAGGTTTTGGCAAGTTCGGATCAAGTGGGATCTCTTTTGGTTCAACAAATTCATCTTCTCGAAATGTTTTATCTAATTTTCCTTGAAGAGAATCGTGGTTTAACCAGTTATAAACAAA
This sequence comes from Centrapalus pauciflorus, assembly GCA_020465985.1. Taxonomy (NCBI): domain Eukaryota; kingdom Viridiplantae; phylum Streptophyta; class Magnoliopsida; order Asterales; family Asteraceae; genus Centrapalus; species Centrapalus pauciflorus. The sequence goes on from JAANYP010000193.1 coordinate 75,556, forward strand.
TTTAATTTCTTTTCTATCAGGTCTGGCTTATTTTTATTCTTCTTCGGTTAACACCTCTGGCAGGGTTTTGTGATAAGGCATTTTAAAACCGCAACCTAGATTCTCGAAATCATATAAAGGATCATGTTGTATGTTGACCATTTCGTGCATGACTCCATGTTCCGTATACCCTAAACCATCTTTAGACTTCAACTTTCTAGGTTTATACATATTTATAGTTTGATCAGTTTGACCACGTTTGTAAAACCTATCTTCCATGTCTATGAGTTGTTCGTTTAATTCTGTTTTCTCAGCCAGGATACAATGATAGTTGTAATCTGTGTGAGATTTTCAGATTTAAGCACTTGATGATCGTATTCTAATTTGGACACTTTGGTAGTTACTTCCATTGTTACCATATTAGTCTTAGACACTTGATCTTTTAAAGCTAAAATGTTTGTTTGCAAATCAGCGGATTCATTTCGAGCATCCCGAAGGGCATTTTGACAAACCTTTAGCTTTTTGGCCTCTTTACGCAAAACATTTAGTACAGCAAGGAATTCTTCAGGAAGAAAAATTTACCTCTTTATCAGTTGAGGGAGATGTGTTGCTGGAACTTGCAGTGAGACTTCTGGTACTTGAATCGTATCTTCTGCTGGCTTAGTGTCAGCAATGAAACACATGAGATCTGCAGCATCCTCTTCATTGTCAGTGTCTTCTAACCAGTGTTCCTCTTCAGCAAACAGAGCTCTACCAACATTCCTTTTCTTGGCGAGATTGTACTTTTTCTTGTAGTAGTGCTCATTCTTCTGCTTTGGAAGATGACATTCTCGAGCAAAGTGGCCTGGTTTACCACAGTTGAAGTATCCCTTTTCTTTGTCATCAGCTTTACGGTCCTCCTCCTTTGGCTTTTCAGCGACTTCCCTCTTGTCATCATACTTTTTACTCTTGGCTTCTCGTTGAAGCATGAGTGAGTAATGAGATTTGCCGTTGAAGATCAGTAGCCTCAGGATCATTGTCGGAGTTTAGCTGCCATAGAGGACTTAATTTTCTTGTCTAAGAGAAGAGCAAGGGTGTCAGATGTGGTGGTTTCTTCTGGTTTCTTGGGTTCAAGCTTACCCGAGACTTCAGACTAATAAACGACGAGACTATCAAAGAGATCATGTATGTTGATGTCATTCATATCACAAATTAACCAGATGAACTGTTTCCATTCTGGTTTCAGAGTGTTCATAAACTTCGTATTTAGTTCTACTTGGGATTTGTTGACTCCGTTCTTCCGAAGTTCGTTCATCAGCATGCAGTAGCGGTGTTACGTGGTCTCCAGAGTCTCTCCATCTTTTACGGAAACATGTCATAGTTGTTCAACGCATTCGCTTCACATTGCTTGGCATTCCGATCGTTGCCTTGCATTTGTCTCTCAATTTCCTCCCACATCTCTCGGGCAGTCTTAAAGCTGTCTATGCTGATGTAGCTTTCATCCGGAACGGCCTGGATGATGAATGAGCGAGCAATCCTGTCAGCCTTTATCCGATTGAGTTGTTCAGGCGTATGAGCCATCTTAGGAACATCCTCGTTTCTGGAATCAGCGTGGGGTGGTTGAGGTAGATTGATTTAAACTGGACCATTGTAGATGGAGTCTAGAATGTCAGTAGCTAATTCTTGACGTTTAATGAAATCGAGGAAAACGAGATTTCCACAGAGTGTAGCGTCCTCGATACAGAGTTGGAGGTCTGACGTCTGATCCCATAGAGAGAGTGTCGCGGTTTATTTTGAAAGCTTCTTTGGATCGAGATTGGTAAGTGATTATAGCCTTAATTGAGCAAACAGACTAAGTGAGATTCAGGAAAAATTCTAAGTGATGTGAAGATGGTAAGTGAACTCGCGGATGATGCTTTATCCGAGAGTTGTAACTCTCGGATGGAGTTGTGGATGTGGATACTTAGAATAATTTGAATCTTGAATGGGTTTGCTATGTAATCTGCAAATAGGAAATTGCGGATGATGACTAACCGCGAGTTGTTACTCGCGGGTGATTTACTAGATGACAATTAAGTTAGGAAAATTTGGAGTGTAGAGTGTGTGCTAAGTGATCCGCAAGTTACAACTTGCGAATAAAATGTGAGGCAAAGAAATACTTAGAAAAAAATTAACCAGGAAACACATAACACAGTTATATCCGAGAGTTGTAACTCTCGGATGATGAAAAGTTCTTAAAAATAGCGAATTTAAACAGAAATTAATCACAAATCTGATTGATGTTTGAATCAAATATACTTTCTTTCACGAATTTGTGATTAAACAGTAAGATGTTCACCTGAAGGAATATAGTATCAAATGAGATTTAACCACAAACAGTTCAGAGATTTTGAATTCAAAGTTCAAACAGAGGGGTTCTTCGTTGAACACGAAGAACGTTCAAGAACATTAACAAATTTCAGAAAAAATTGCAGAATTTTTAAGCAAAATTTTTTAAAATCAGAGGGTTATAAACACTTTGAAACCAATCTTTAAGTTTTGATAGCAATTGTAATTCCCATATTAGAAGCATTCAATCAACACTCAGTAGACATTCTTAATATAATCAATCACATGAAGAACATGAAGACCAATATGAATAATATTATGAACAATAAGAACATTGAAAGATTAGATAACCTTAATTGCATTCCAATTCACGTACATGTACAATAAGCTGAAAATGGTTACGAATGAAAACCTAAAACTTAACTATTTATAAGAAAGTAAATGGATCTAAACTATCCATACCCATGGGTTGACCTTTTGGTCTTTTAACCCATTTACAATGACTTTGAAACCTTACAAATTGAACACGAAACTAAGTTTCATTTATTACAATTCAAACCCTGAAACTATCACAACTTCTAGATCTAACAACGTGTCTTAGAAATCAAAGCCGACAAGCGTAAAGGTTCCCACTGCCTCATTTCTATTGAAAAAGCCTGCAAGTATCCGTCTAAAGGTCACGAGTCTTATTTATGTTTATGTCACGTCTGAATCTGTCCTTGAAGTTATAAAGAAATCCGTTTCTAATGTCCCAATCATCTATGAGTTCCCAGACGTATTTCCTGACGATATCTCTGGAGTTCCACCTGAACGTCAAGTTGAGTTCGGTATCGACTTAGTTCCTGGTGTTGCTCCAATCGCCAAAGCTTCGTACAAACTAACGCTTGCAAAAATGCAGGAAACGTCAAAACAATTGCAAGATCTATTAGAGAGTGGTTTTATAACACCTAGTTCATCTCCGTGGGGTGCACCTGTCCTATTTTTTAGAAAGAAAGACGGAACTCTCCATATGTGCATCGACTACTGGGAGTTGAACAAAGTCACTATCAAGAACAAGTATCCTCTGCCCAATATCGATGACCTATTTAATCAGCTACAGGGAGCAAGTTATTTCTCCAAAATTGATCTTGGTTCTGGGTATCATCAATTGAAAGTCAAAGAAGTGGATATCTCAAAGACAACTTTCCAAACGAGATATGGCCATTACTAATTTCTTGAAATGCCATTTGGTCTAACTAATGCACCAGCGGCGTTTATAGATCTCATGAATCGTGTGTGCAGACCAATGCTGGATACGTCAGTTATCGTATTCATAGACGATATTCTGATCTACTCCAAAATGGTAGCTGATCATGCTGTTAATTTACGTCAATTGCTAGAGTTATTGAGAAAAGAAAGACTCTACGCAAAATTTTCAAAATGTGAATTCTGGATTAGACAGGTATAAATACTTATATTGTCTTAAGCAATTTCTTAAAAGTTCTTTGTCTCTATAAAACTTAAAATTCTACTTTGTTATTGTTATAGCTTCAATTCCTTGGCTATGTCATATCTGGCGAAGGTATTTCTGTTGACCCATCTAAAGTCGAGGTTGTTCAAAAGTGGCAAACACCTCGCAATGCCTCTGAAATCTGAAGTTTCCTTAGATTGACTGGTTACTACCAGCAATTCATATAGGACTTCTTGAAAATTTTTGTACCACTTACGATGTAAACACGAAAGAACACTCCTTTCGTATGGTCTAATAAACAGCAAAAGGAATTTGAAACTTTGAAGCAAAATCTTGTTCAAGCGCCAATCCTAGCCTTACCAGAGGGCAATGATGACTTCGTTGTCTACAGTGATGCATCTGGTACAGGTTTAGGCTGTGTCCTCATGTAAAGGGAAAAAATCGTTGCCTATGCTTCAAGAAAATTGAAAGATTACGAGAAAAGTGCACCAACTTATGATCTTGACTTAGTTGTCGTTACCTTTGCATTGAAAATCTGGTGTCATTATCTCTACGGTACTAAGTGTCACCTTTATACTGACCATAAAGCTTGATGTAGCTCTTTACTCAAAAAGATTTGAATATGAAATAGTGACAGTCCTTGGAACTCACCAAGGATTATGATTGCGAGTTCCTATATCATACTGGCAAAGCCAACGTGGTCGCGGATGCTTTGAGTAGCAAAGTATATCCATAAAAGTTTTGCTATGCCTTAACTTGTGGTTTATTCTCTTTTGTTCTTATAGAAGACATCAAGTCTACTCAACCTGAAGCACTGAAAGAAGGGAATCTCTATTCTGAAAATCTTAAACGGCAACTTCAATTTCTATCTACGAATCATTTGGGACTTCAATGCCTCAATGGAAACCACATATGGATTCCAAACTATGGTTCTATCAGCAACACTCTTCTATCTGAAGCTCACAAGTCCAAGTTATCCATTCTTCCTGGCAGCTCAAAGATGTACTTCGATCTTAAAGCTGATTATTGGTGGCCAGGAATGATAAAAGATATCGGTCAATTCGTTGAAAACTGTAGAGTCTGTCAAATGGTTAAAGCAGAACACCAGAAACCCTTTGGGAATATGCAACCACTACCTATTCCTGAGTGGAAGTGGGAGCATATAACTATGGATTTTATCACCAAGTTGCCAAAAATCATATATAGCACGACTCCACCTGGGTTGTTGTGGATCGTTTAATGAAGTCAACTCATTTTATACCAATGAAAGAGACATACTCTCTTGATAGACTGGCACAAATATACATCACTGAAGTCATTTCTCTTCATGGTGTGCCAAAGTCTATTGTCTCTGATCGCGATAGTCATTTCACTTCAAGACTCAAGAAAGCTCTGCAAGACAGCATGGGTACTCAAATTTCCATGAGTACTTCTTATCACCCTAATGCAGACGATCAAAGTGAACATACTATCCTAACTCTCGAGGATATGCACCATGCATGCATTCTTGATTTGGGTGGTAACTGGGACGACCATTTGCCTTTGGTTGAGTTCTCATACAATAAAAGTTATCATACCACTATCAAGATGGCTTCTTTTGAAGCTTTATACGGAAAAAAGTGCAGAACTCCTACTTGTTGGCATGAAATAGGTGAAACACCATTAGAGGGTCCTGCCCTTCTACAGTTGACACACGAGAAAATTCAACTTGTTAGAAGGAATATTCTTGAAGCTCAAAGCAGGCAGAAGTCTTACTATGACAATCGTCATAGATGGATTAGTTTTGCAGTCAATGATTGGGTGATGTTGAAAGTATCCCCAGTGAAGAAGGTGGTGCGATTCATAAAGCGAATAAGCTAGCTTTGAGATTTATTGGTCCGTTCAATGATTTTGAAAAGATGGGTAATCAGTCCTATCGTCTTGAATTTACAATGGACTCGGCTGGAATACATCATGTATTCCATGTTAGTCATCTTTGAAAGAGCTTGGCAGATGAAAGAGAAGTACACATACCACATGTTGCTCTGCAAATTGATGAGAAGCTTCGCGTGGTTGAAGAGCCAGAGTGTACTCTGGACTCAAAGACCAAAAAGTTTCGCAATAAAGAAGTGCAGATGGTGCTCGTCTAGTGGAAACACCAAAAAGGTTTGCATCAGTCTTGGGAATCAAAAGATGTTATGCAAGCTTCATATCCGAGTCTGTTCGAACATAGCTAACTTCGAGGACGAAGTTTGTGCATGGTGGAGCCCATTCTGTAACAACCTAACTTTTAACATTATCTGTATTTGACTTAATAATATAATTTTACTTATATTATTTGTATTGTAATTTTATTAAGTAATGAGAAACTATATAATTAAGTTAAATATATGTTATGTATTAGTTATAAGGTATCAATTTAAATGAATGTGATAAATGAAACTTATGTGGTGAAAATGAGAAACATGAAACTTGAGTTGAATATAAATACTCAAAAATTCTTTCGTCCGCTTATTTTTCACAAACTATATCATTCACTCTCTCAATAAGGAAAGCTACGGTTTCTTCTTCATCTCAATCCATCAAGAACGTCACAAATATTGCAACAAAAGTGAAATTCAAGTTAACGAATCAACAAGAAAACATCAAGGCTCAAACCTACAAGAGTTAAATTAAATAATTAACTTAAACGTGTTTTTGGGTTCAATTTGCAGCCACGGTTTTTGTGATTTTAAGAACACAATTTTAGCTTCAAAATATCAAAAATTAAGCTATGTTTAGTGTTACAAACATAAATCAAATCACACGCATGTTATTGCTATATGTTTAGTTGGTTATGTTTGCATTTTTGGAGTTCAACTCCAGAATGTGAATTGAAGTTCTGAAAATTGTAAATAAGTTGTTGTCCAGAAATGCTTTCTTTCTGTTTTAATCGACAAGTTCAGGCCAAGATGGTCATTGGCCTTTGGCCATCGTTTAGATGCATATATGGGTGTTTTGTTCATCATTTAGAGCATCAAACACCCCTAAATTACTTTGAATTTGCTACCGCGACTGCTAGATTTCAAGGAAAACAGATAGGAAAATAGAACTAATTGTGCAGACTTGTGTGTGTGTGTATCGCATGAAATGAAAGATCCGAGATTCACCTTTTTAGTGTAAATCTCGGATGTATGTGTCTCAAAACAGCAGCCCTTTCTTGATCATTATATAAAAGATTAAGTGTGCATGAGTGTGTGTATATATATAAACATCCAAGACTCACCTTATTAGGTGCAAGTCTCGGATCTTGTGTGATCAAAACAAGTAGCAACCATATCCTTTGAAATCACATAGAATATTAAGTTAAAAATAAGTCTCTGATGTGTGTTGTGTGTAGTATATGGAAGTAAAAGTTCTAAGATTTACATCTTACGTAAATCTCGGATGTATGTGTGATCTGTGGTGTGTGACAGAAACAATTATAGCAGCCATGTCCACTTCCTTTAAGCATATAGATTAAGTGTTGTATGTAAAGCAAAAGTTCCGAGACTTATGCAATGAAAGTCTCGGATGTGTGTGTCCTGCAACAGCCCACAACATAAATAAAATATCTAAGTCTCTCATATTTATATATGTGAATTATAGTAGCACTAGAAATCTGACACTCGCATTGAGTAAGTCTCGGATGTGCTTAAAACAACAACAAACAACAGTGTTGACACACACACACACACACACACACACACACACATATATATATATAGACACACACACACACACACACACTTACATGTATGAACTGACAGGCCTTGCTTGTATTTCATATGTGCTTGAACATTAACTAAAACACAGCAGCCTCTTTTGTATATATACATACGTCAACATACATTTATTAAACTAAAGAAGGAAAGTAAATGTGTGTGTGTGTGTGATCATTTAATATAAATCAAGGATTGTAAAAGGTATATACTTGCATCAAATGGAAATATATGAACTTGTGTGTATGATCGATATATATATACCAGGTTCATAAACATTTTAATTATAGTTTAAATAAAGACATTATGATTAAAGACATAATTAAACATATGTATATGTGAATTGAGTGATATAATTCATTCTAAAGCATGTTGATATTCATATTTCATGATATGTTCTTATATGTCTTCATGTGAATTCAATGTGCAAATGAAAGCCAAGAAAAGATTTAATAAAGCCACACATGTCCATGAAAAAGACATAAATGTTTATAAGCTATTTAAATCATGTCAATACAAGTCCTAAGTTCCATGATGATTCAACAAAAACCTAATATGACATGATAAACAATCAAATGTTAAGTCTTAAAGCTAATGTTTGTGAAAATGCTAAACACTGGACAGGGTCAGATAAATCTGAACAAAGTAATAAAAGTTAAAGTTATTGAAAGTGGGTCAAAGTCTGTAAAGCCAAGCCAAGTCCAGAAAGCCAAAGCCTAAAGATAAAACCTGAGATAACTTATGTGGTGGAGTAATCCGCTTGCTAAAGTCAACAACACGGTCTAAATCAATAAAAAGTGAGTTATAGATATTTTAGCTTTACATGCCTGATTATGGTTGAGATATATTGTTGTTCATAGCTTAGTTGGCATTCATATATGCTCAGCTGGATTGTGCCCTATGCTCACCATGGTTCGGTGATGCCCTATGGATCATGATAGCTATTTGATATATCATCTTGCACATATTGTATTTACAGTTTATTTCAGTTATCATTATAAACTGATATTGCTATCATGACCTTGCTTATTAAACTTATCATCATTGCTTGTATCATTAATGTATTTGTCTTCAGCTCAGCATTTTAGCCTTACGGGTCTATTGTGCTAGACCTTGCTTGTTGGAACTTATTTTGTTGATGAAATAAATGAGTCTAGGGTTTAAAATGTAAATAGGAGAAAGTTGTATTTAGAATATAAATAGTAATTTTGACTTTGTAAAAGCAAGAGATCTGACATTTTTGTAATTCACTTTTGCACGAAAATCTTTGAAAGGATTCTAGGCTACAGTACTCGTTTCTCACATTTCATCTCTGTAATCTTTTGTTCTTAATCTAATCATTCGGTTAGTGCTTCTGATCTTATTCTTTATTGTTTACAACTGAATGTTGATTGATATTTAAGATTCACAATTGGTATCAGAGCATCAGGGATGATTTTTGATTGAATAAGTGTTGAAAAACTGAAAACCGTAACTGTTCTTATTTTTTTGAAATATTGAAAAATCATCTAGGGTTTTAATCTTGTTGATTGTTGTTCTTGATTCTTGGATCGAAGGAAGGTGATTGGTGAACGATTAATTGATCATAAACTTGTTCTTAATTTACAAACACACAAAAGATCCTTTGATTTTTCAGAAAAATTAGAAAATACTCGTGTTCTTCATTGTTTCATTGAAAAACAAGAGTTTCAATCTAGTTTTAAACAAAGTTCTTTCAGAAAAAAGTGTTTGAAATCAAAAACCTCACATTCGATATCAAATTGGGATCAATTAAGGCATTTTTAGAAAATTAATTGAATTCCAGACTTGAAATTGTTAAAATCTCAAAAAACTCGATTAACACATTGTTCAAGTGTCAATCGAGTTGACAACAATTGTTAATCGAGTTGACAATACTTGTTATTCGAGTTGAATAAAGATATAATCGAGTTGAACAATAGGTTCAATCGAGTTAATCATTGAATCAGTCGAGTTGCCTTGAATGTCATTCGAGTTGACTTGAATTTCATTCGAGTTGACCTGAGTTTCATTCGAGTTTACTTGCAATTCCAGTCGAGTTGACACATACTCTATTCGAGATGGAAACAACTTTCAATCAAGTTTTAGAAAACAAGTTTGAATTTTTCAATATTAATTTGAACTTACATTCTTTCGAGTTTATTGATATCTGATTCGAGTTTCTTGATAGTTAATTCGTGTTGACTCCTGTTTTAATCGAGTTGACCATTGTGATAATCGAGTTGACCATTGTGTTGATCGAGTTGACAATTATGTTAATCGAGTTGAATCTCATTTGATTTGAGTTGTACAGAAGGTCAAGTCGAGTTGCATTATTCTTCTAACAGAGTTGTTTTTTCTATATTCGAGTTGAGTATCTCATTATTCGAGTTTGTTGCACTCTTTGTTTGAGTTGATCACTTCAATATTCAAGTTTTTTGTCTTCTTTATTCGAGTTTCAGTACATACACTTTCAAGTTTGATCAATTTTCATCCGTTGATCAACTTTTCCAATTCAATCAAAATATCATTCGATCTTGGAAGATTCCTATCAGTCAATCATCATGTCTAAAGACGCACTTGCAATGGGGTCGGAAACAAAACCTCCAATTCTCTAGTGGGGAGAATATGTACAATGGAGGGAAAGATTTCTGGAGTTTATCAGTTTCCATGACCTATCAGAAGAAATGTTAAAGTCACTAACTGACAGCCCAACGGTGTTCTTGAAAACAATTCCTGCTGTACCAAATGGCAACCCTCCAATACAGGAAAGAACTGTTGAGGTAACAAACCTAACAGAGGCACAGAAGCAGAGAAAATTGGGAGACAAGACAGCAAGAAAGTTGTACTGATATCCATCCCCTATGACATCTACACCTGTCTGACAAACACTAAAACAGCCAAATCCATCTGGGATGAGGTGTGAAAGCTGATGAGGGGATCAGACAGGGAAGCTACCAACAGAGCAAGGAACAGCTTAATGACATTCGAGAATTTTAGAGCAAGAGAGGGGGAATTTCTAAAGAACACGTACTTGAGGTTTGTCAGCTTAGTAAGTGAGATAAAGAGGAACGGTGTCACTAAGTCCAACTTAGACATCAATGTGAAATTTCTGAACGTCCTTAACCTAGAATGGGAAAAGTACGTGTAACATCCTCAGATTTAAATTATTGTATTTGAAGTTATTAAGTTTAAATTTGTAATTTAAGTTGAATTATGAAAGTTGATTGCTATTTTGAGAAATTATGGAGCTTTGGAATTTTGAATTATTATTATGGAGTGTTATGTTTTATAATTGTTAGTAAGAATAAAGCTAAGACAAAATCAGTATTTAGTGGAACCAGATAAGTTGAGGGGCTAAAAGTGTTAATACCCGAAACCTTGGAATAAAAGACTCTTTGAGTCTTTCATTCTCATTTCATTTCAAATCTAAGAAGCTCTCTCTCTAGAAATCTCTCTAAAATTTCTGTTGGAATTCGAAATTGTGGAAGGAAATTCGTGGATTTGAACTGAATATTAACAAGATTCAAAGGAAATAAGGTAAGAAATTATAATTTCAAGTTGGAGGTTTTTATTTTTGAAGAATAAAGATTCAAAATTTGGATTTTTAAATCTGAAAATTGTAATGAATGTTTGTTATAGTAGTTGGAAATCATTCTTGGAAGATTACTAAAGCTTAGGAAACAAGAATCGTTGGTTGAATCGATCAAAAGGTAAGAAATCTGAAATTTTGTGAACTTTAGTGTTCTTGAAGTTTTTCTTCAATTTTGATCCAATCTGGACGAAATAGAGTGTTAATGTTATGGAAAATGATGTAAAAACACTCAATATATAGTAATAAATCGAATGTATGGATTGCATGTTGTTAGATTTGAGTTTTGGCAATTTTCACTTAAAAACCCGTAGCTGCGACCTGCAAATCTGCATGTGAACTCGGCGAGTTCAGGGGGAACTCGGCGAGTTCTCAAGAACATTTGAATAAATCTTCATAAATTCATAAGTGTTGGATCCGAATTCGGTTAGGACCCGAATTCGGATGAGACCCGAAATTTGGATAGGACCGAAATAAAATTAAGAACCGAACTCGGAGGGGTCCGAATTCGGATGGGTCAACCCGAACTCGGATACGTCAACCCAATCCGAATGGGTCCGAAATTCAGTGAAGGGTCCGAAATTCGGATTGGAACTCTGCGAGTTCCTGTCCTACTCGGCGAGTTCTCTCATTTCATTGGGTAATTCGGATGGGTTTAAAAGGATCCGAATTTATGGTCAAATAAACATACTTTTGGGATATCTTTTGTACTATAATAAGGCATATAATGGAGGGTTAATTGGGAATAATAACACCTCGAATGACGGTTTATAATATGAGTTTCGGATGACGTTTTTGAATGTTGTAACACTTTCGTTTATACAAGTTGAAGGTAATTCATTAAAGAACATATAATGATGATATGTTTTACCTATGGAAATGAAACAGGTCCCTTGTGGTGTTGTTTAACCCACAGTGGGGTACTTTGTGGATCCGGTTGAAAGCCCGAGGAGAAATAAAATTCACTGAAGTTTAATAACGCACCCACTGTGAGTACCTTTGATTTTAACATTGCTGCATCTGCATTATGTTTGCATTGCCTGCTGAGGCATGTTGTTTCATATTCGTTTGGCACTCTACTAACTTGCGTATATGTTGATGCACATTCATACTTGTTGCATGTCCGTTCATTTGTTGTGCATCCTTTCGATGGACCTGCGTGGTCGCATCTGTACTCTGATGTTACTGTGCTATATGACCAAGAGTTTGACACCTCTGTGGTCAGGATAGACAGTAAGTCATCCCCGATGTAATGTCTGCCTCAGATGGTTGGTTTTCTTATGCCGAGTGTCAGCTCGAAGGAGCTGCGGCTCGGGTTTGCGTACCTTGGGTACGTGTGGAGTATACGGTATGTGTTACCGCGGTTACTCTGGGTGGCATCATAATGATTTGTAGAATGTGTAAAATCATATGGTATTCACTAAGCAATTCGCTTACCCCTTCAGTTGTTGACTTGTTACAGGAAAAGGGAAATCCGCTGCGGGACCATCTAACTAGGACGTTTGTTGAAGTATTTGAAGATTTCTACCGTTTCATTTGGTATTTGGTTTATGGAACGACTGTTGTAATAAATTTGGGAATGATGTAATACTTTTGAGTTTGTAGACTTAGACGAGTAACCAATGTAGCACCGTAGGGTGTATGACAAATTTGTATTCATTTTAATTTACGTACTTTAATGCTTCCGCACTTTAATTAAGTTATCAGATCATTATGTAACTGTTTGATGGTGATTAATCCTGGGTGAATGGTAAATGGTGGTTAATGTGGCAAGGGTGTCACAACGTACGGTATCAGAGCAGTAGTTTGAGATTCAAGTGTCCGTGAGGTCTTGGTCTCAAACATTAAGTGTTGACATGTTGTGATTCTAAGTAATGATCTGAACTAAGATAGGTTACGATCTAGTAATCATAAGAATATTGACTATCATACGGGACAATTGGGTGGTGTCTATAAATTAATGACATGTTACTAAATAAGTTATATGTTTCATATTTCAGAACATGTCTGGAGGAGGAATGACACCAGAAGAGACGAGAGAAATGATGCTAGCCATGATGGCTGAGCAAAATCGGATGATTTAAGATCAGTTTCGGGCTCGAGATGAGGCCGAAGCTAAGCGAAGAGAAGACAAAAGGAAGAATAAGGAAAAGGAGGGAGGAAACAATGACGAGCAAGATGACAACACTGGGTCATCTAATAAGCCCAGAGGTTGTCGGTTTAAGGACTTCAAGGGAAATGGAGCAGTCGAGTTCAATGGACTGGGTGATGCTGTTGCCGCTCTGGAATGGATAACGACCACAGAACGAACATTCCGAATCAGCGATTGTGCTGAGAAGGATATGGTCCGGTTCGCTACTGCAATGTTCACCAAGGATGGAGTAATGTGGTGGAACTCGATGGTGAATGCGTTAACAATGGAGAAGGTTTCCGTAATGACATGGGCTGAGTTTACTGAAATTTTCACTCAGCAATATTGCCCCGCCGATGAGCGCCGAAGATCGGAAGCGAAGTTTATGACGTTGATTCAAGGGACTAAGTCTGTGTCCCAGTATGCTGTAGAGTTCACGAGGCTAAGTTTGTTCGCGCCTCATCAAGTGGATACCGAGGAAAGAAAAGTGACCAGGTTTGAGGCTGGTCTTGATCTGGAAATTCGAAGGGTAATGAGCAATGTACGCTACCCCACCTTTGCTGGTTGACTGGAAGCCGCCAGAAATGTGGAACAGATTCTAAGTATGTTTGGATATGTGATGGGGTCTGCTGCTGCTTCAGCTAACCCAACTCAACCTTCACCACCGAAACGTCAACGCGAAGGAGGCTACTCTGGTTCTTCACGATCATCACAGTACTCGCCACAACAATCATACCGTCGACAATCTAGTTCTTCCGGTCGTGCTCGTGGATACTCCATCAACACCGAGCCACAATACTGTAACAAGTGTCATCTGGAACACTTCGGCAAGTGCACAAACGGGCGTGCGTGTTTTTGCTATGGCGAATTGGGCCATTACCAGAACGAGTGCCCACGGAAGTCGGATGCTTACCATAAGTGTGGAGTATGGGGGCACTATAGTAGGAATTGTCGAAAGAACGCTCCGGTAGTTGCTGCTACATCGACAACACGATCATCTGGGGGAACTAGTGGTGGTTCAGTCAACCGTCGAAACCAGCCACAAAGGGCACCGGCTCGTGCTTTCCAGATAACCGCGGAAGAGGCTAGGGAAAACCCGGAGGTGGTCACGGGTATGTTTATTGTAAACTCTTTACCTGCAAGAGTGTTATTTGACTCGGGTGCCAATAGATCGTTTGTGTCTACTATGTTTGCTCAACAATTGTCTATGCCTTTATCAAAGTTATCTGCTGTACTAGATATTGAAACTGCTAGTAATACTCTAGTCAAAGTAGATCATGTATACCGTAACAGCACTTTAGTGATTGAAGACGTAGTCTTCAATTTGGACTTGATTCCGATCGAGTTTAGTTTATCTGACGTGATTGTCGGAATGGACTGGTTGATCGAAAATGAAGCCCACATAGTATGTAAGAAGCGGATGATAAAGATAACTACTCCGGAGGGGCGTGAGATCTGTATTTACGGGGATAGGAGAAGTGGGGATCTGTGTTTGTTAACTATTGCAAAAGCTCGTAAGCTTGTTGCAAAGGGATGTGACGCCTACTTAGCATATGCTATTGATGCTAAGGCTGAGAAGAGTACTTTGGCCGATGTGCCTGTTGTTTCACAATTCCCGGATGTGTTTCCGGAAGACTTGTCTGGCGTGCCGCCTGAAAGACAAGTGGAATTTAAAATTGATCTGATCCCTGGAGCTGCACCGGTAGCTCGTTCTCCTTATCGCCTTGCCCCAACCGAGATGAAAGAGATGATGACACAACTCCAGGAGTTGTTGTACAAGGGCTTCATTTGACCGAGTTCATCGCCATGGGGAGCTCCGGTATTGTTTGTGAAGAAGAAAGATGGCACCATGAGGATGTGCATCGATTACCGGGAGCTGAATAAGTTGACAATTAAGAACAAGTATCCATTGCCGAGGATAGACGACTTGTTTGATCAATTACACGGGGCGTGTGTCTTTTCTAAGATTGACTTGAGGTCGGGGTATCATCAGTTAAAAGTTCGAGAGGAAGATGTGCCTAAGACAGCTTTTAGGACACGTTACGGGCATTACGAGTTCTTGGTTATGCCTTTTGGGTTTACTAATGCCCCGGCTGTTTTTATGGATCTGATGAACAGGGTATGTAGACCGATGTTAGATAAGTCGGTGATTGTGTTCATCGACGATATTTTGGTGTATTCAAAGTCTGAGGCCAAACATGCTGATCATTTAAAGGAATTGCTAGAACTGCTAAGAAAAGAGAAGTTGTATGCCAAGTTTTCAAAATGTGAGTTTTGGCTGCAATAGATTCAATTTTTGGGACATGTGATATCGGGGGCCGGAATTTCTGTAGATCCGGCTAAGGTAGAAGCGGTAAAGAATTGGGAGTCGCCTCGTTCAGCTACGGAAGTCAGAAGTTTTCTGGGGTTGGCGAGCTATTATAGAAGGTTTATCAAGGATTTTTCAAAGATTGCAGTTCCTTTGACTGCTTTAACGAAGAAGAATGCACCTTTTGTCTGGGAAACCGTGCAGCAAGAGGCGTTTGATGTTTTGAAGAAGACGTTAAGTGAAGCACCGATACTTGCCCTACCAGAGGGTAATGAGGACTTTGTTGTATACACGGATGCTTCGAGGTTGGGACTTGGTGCGGTATTGATGCAACGAGGAAAGGTAATCGCGTATGCCTCAAGACAACTTAAGCAGCATGAAAAGAACTACTCAACTCATGATCTTGAGTTGACAGCTGTCACTTTTGCTTTGAAATTGTGGAGACACTATCTCTATGGAACTAAGTGTCAGTTATACACGGATCATAAAAGCCTGAAGTACATTTTCAGGCTGAAAGAACTTAACATGAGGCAGAGACGTTCGATGGAACTAATAAAGGATTATGACTGTGAGATCCTTTACCATCCTGGAAAGGCTAACGTGGTAGCCGATGCTTTGAGTCGCAAAGCATATGCCAAGGATTGTTGTTATATGCTGACGTCTACTATGTTGACCTCCACGATTATTGATGATGTCAAGGCCGCTCAAGAGGAAGCCTTGAAAGACGAAAATGTTGTGCTGAGGATATAAGAGCACAAATTAAGAATATGGAAGCAAGTGAATCGGGTTTGAAAGGAATTTACGGAAGAATTTGGGTGCCAAAGTATGGAGGCATGAGAAATGTGATAATAGAAGAAGCTCATCAATCGAAACTTTCTGTACATCCCGGGAGCACAAAGATGTACAACGAGCTGAAAGCAGACTTTTGGTGGCCGGGATTAAAGAAAGACATAGGTCAGTACGTGGAGAGATGCAGAACTTGTCGGTTAGTGAAAGCCGAACATCAGCAACCATACGGTAGTTTGCAACCGCTTCCCATTCCGGAATGGAAGTGGGAACACATAACGATGGACTTTGTTACTAAGTTGCTGAAGACTAGGCGTCAACACGATGCAGTTTGGGTAGTAGTTGATAGGTTAACTAAGTCCGCACACTTTATTCCGATAAGAGAGAATTATTCTTTGGAAAAGTTAGCACAGATTTATGTGGCTGAGATAGTTTCTAGTCACGGGGTGCCAAAGTCTATTGTATCGGACCGGGACAGCCGATTTACTTCCAACTTTTGGTCGACTTTACAAGAAGGGTTGGGCACGAGAATAGCAATGAGTACAGCTTATTGTCCACAAACTGATGGTCAAAGTGAAAGGACCATCGTAACACTTGAAGATATGATGCGATCGTGCATATTGGATCTCGGTGGCAATTGGGATGATCATTTGCCACTGATCGAGTTTTCATATAATAATAGTTACCACGCGACGATCAAGAAAGCGCCGTTCGAGGCATTATATGGGAGAAGGTGTAGGACTCCTACGTGTTGGAGGGAAACCGGTGAAACGCCGATTGTTGGGCCGGCATTATTGCAGGAAACGAATGAGAAGATTCAGTTGGTGAGACAGAATATGAAAGCGGCCCAGGATCGTCAGAAGAGTTATTACGACAGGAGGCATAAACCAATCAGTTTTGATGTGAATGATTGGGTTTATTTGAAGGTGTCACCTATGAGAGGTGTTACACGTGTTGTAAAGAGAGGAAAGTTGGCTTCGAGATTCGTCGGACCATTCAGGATTACTGAGAAAGTAGGAAACCAATCGTATCGTTTAGAGTTGCCTGAAGAAATGTCGGGCATACACCCGGTGTTCCATGTGGGGAACCTTAGAAAGTCGTTCACAACTGAAAACGAAGATTGGGCAGATCACAGGGAGTTGCAGATTGATGAAAGGCTCCGGTATGTAGAAGAGTCGTAGTGTGTGTTAGATACTAAGGTAAAGAAGTTGAGAAGCAAAGAGATAGAGATGGTGCTTGTACGTTGGAAGCATCACAAAGGAGCAAATCACACTTGGGAAACAAAGGCTGAAATGTTGAAGAAGTATCCGAAACTGTTCGAATCCGAGTAACTTCGAGGACGAAGTTGAGCGTGGTGGAGCCCATGCTGTAACATCCTCGGATTTAAATTATTGTATTTGAAGTTATTAAGTTTAAATTTGTAATTTAAGTTGAATTATGAAAGTTGATTGCTATTTTGAGAAATTATGGAGCTTTGGAATTTTGAATTATTATTTTGGAGTGTTATGTTTTATAATTGTTAGTAAGAATAAAGCTAAGACAAAATCAGTATTTAGTGGAACCAGATAAGTTGAGGGGCTAAAAGTGTTAATACCCGAAACCTTGGAATAAAAGACTCTTTGAGTCTTTCATTCTCATTTCATTTCAAATCTAAGAAGCTCTCTCTCTCTCTCTCTCTCTAGAAATCTCTCTAAAATTTCTGTTGGAATTCAAAATTGTGGAAGGAAATTCGTGGATTTGATCTGAATATTAACAAGATTCAAAGGAAATAAGGTAAGAAATTATAATTTCAAGTTGGAGGTTTTTATTTTTGAAGAATAAGGATTCAAAATTCGGATTTTTAAATCTGAAAATTGTAATGCATGTTTGTTATAGTAGTTGGAAATCATTCTTGGAAGATTACTGAAGCTTAGGAAACAAGAAACATTGGTTGAATCGATCAAAAGGTAAGAAATCTGAAATTTTGTGAACTTTAGTGTTCTTGAAGTTTTTCTTCAATTTTTATCCAATCTGGACGAAATAGAGTGTTAATGTTATGGAAAATGATGTAAAAACACTCAATATATAGTAATAAATCGAATGTATGGATTGCATGTTGTTAGATTTGAGTTTTGGCAATTTTCACTTATAAACCGGTAGCTGCGACCTGCAAATCTGCATGTGAACTCGGCGAGTTCAGGGGGAACTCGGCGAGTTCTCAAGAACATTTGAATAAATCTTCATAAATTCATAAGTGTTGGATCCGAATTCGGTTGGGACCCGAATTCGGATGAGACCCGAAATTTGGATTGGACCGAAATCAAATTAAGAACCAAACTCGGAGGGGTCTGAATTCGGATGGGTCCGAAATTCAATGAAGGGTCCGAAATTCGGATAGGAACTCGGCGAGTTCCTGTCCTACTCGGCGAGTTCTCTCATTTCATTGGGTAATTCGGATGGGTTTAAATGGATCCGAATTTATGGTCAAATAAACATACTTTTGGGATATCTTTTGTACAATAATAAGGCATATAATGGAGGGTTAATTGGGAATAATAACACCTCGAATGACGGTTTATAATATGAGTTTCGGATGATGTTTCTGAATGTTGTAACACTTTCGTTTATACAAGTTGATGGTAATTCATTAAAGAACATATAATGATGATATGTTTTACCTATGGAAATGAAACAGGTCCCTTATGGTGTTGTTTAACCCACAGTGGGGTACTTTGTGGATCCGGTTGAAAGCCCGAGGAGAAATAAAATTAACTGAAGTTTAATAACACACCCACTGTGAGTACCTTTGATTTTAACATTGCTGCATCTGCATTATGTTTGCATTGCCTGCTGAGGCATGTTGTTTCATATTCGTTTGGCACTCTACTAACTTGCGTATATGTTGATGCACATTCATACTTGTTTCATGTCCGTTCATTTGTTGTGCATCCTTTCGATGGACCTGCGTGGTCGCATCTGTACGCTGTTGTTACTGTGCTATATGACCAAGAGTTTGACACCTCTGTGGTCAGGATAGAGAGTAAGTCATCCCCGATGTAATGTCTGCCTCAGATGGTTGGTTTTCTTATGCCGAGTGTCAGCTCGAAGGAGCTGCGGCTCGGGTTTGCGTACCTTGGGTACGTGTGGAGTATACGGTATGTGTTACCGCGGTTACTCTGGGTGGCATCATAATGATTTGTAGAATGTGTAAAATCATATGGTATTCACTAAGCAATTCGCTTACCCCTTCAGTGGTTGACTTGTTAAAGGAAAAAGGAAATCCGCTGCGGGACCATCTAGCTAGGACGTTTGTTGAAGTATTTGAAGATTTCTACCGTTTCATTTGGTATTTGGTTTATGGAACGACTGTTGTAATAAATTTGGGAATGATGTAATACTTTTGAGTTTGTAGACTTAGACGAGTAACCAATGTAGCACCGTAGGGTGTATGACAAATTTGTATTATTTTAAATTACGTACTTTAATGCTTCCGCACTTTAATTAAGTTATCAGATCATTATGTAACTGTTTGATGGTGATTAATCCTGGGTGAATGGTAAATGGTGGTTAATGTGGCAAGGGTGTCACAGTACGCAATGATCATTCAACAGACAAAAGACATTGAGGAAATGGATTTCCATATGGTCTTTGAAAACCTTAACAACTATCAAGAGGTTGTTTTAAGGAAAATGTCTGGAAAGAAAGAAAAAGATACCGTTGACCCTTTAGCATTGTTGGCAGATAAGAGATAGAAGTATAAGCTGAAGAAGGAAAAACAGGTAGTAATAAGCAGTAGTTCTTCTGAATCAGACTCATCGGATTCATCAGCTGATTCTGAAATAGAAGAAATGAAGAAGCAAATGGCCAACTCACTAAGTCATTTCAGAAGAAGTTTTACCGAAAACCCACCAATAACAAGATGAGATACAAGACTAGCTCACAAAAGTTTGATAAGGAGGAGAAATATGACAAGTCAGGTGAAAGCAGTGGAAAGAAAGCCGATAAATATGACAAATCCGAAAAATCAGCTAAGAAAGATATAGAGCAAAAATGCTACAACTGTGGCAAGCCAGGACACTACGTCCGAGAGTGCAGAATGCCAGTAGTCAAAAACTCAGAATACTACACAAGAAAGGCACTTCTAGCTAAAGAAAAAGAAGCTGGCAAAGCTCTAATGGCTGAGGATGATCATTGGCTGCAACTATCTGAGGATGAAGACATCTTAGATGAAGATGCACATATCTGCTTAAAGTCAGAGGTTTTCAACGAATCAGAACTGAGTGTGTCAGCAATGGTTGCAGAAGATGAAGTATGGGTAGGGTTGACGTATGAAGAGAATGAGGAAAATGAAGAGTATGATAAGGAACTGACTGAAGAAATTGCAATGATGGCAACAGGAGATGCTAGCTACAGCAAAGAAAGAGAAAGTGATGAATCAGATTCAGACAAATCAGAGAGCTCAGAGACACCAAAGGTATAATCTAACTCTGAATCTCAAAGTGATGATTCCTGTTTGCTTGAACAAAAACTAACACAAATGGCTTTCATGCTAAAGAAATTTGAAAAATCTTTAAAAGCCGAAAAGAAAAATGCTCATTCATTGGAAAACAAGCTAAATCAAGAACATGCTTAGTGTTGGATTTTTTCAAGGATAAGGCATTAGCACTACGAGCCGTATCAGATTTGCAAGATAAAACAAATGATCTTCAATGTAAAATCCAAGAACTATATAACAATATATCTGACTTAAAAGAAAATTTGAATTTGGCTGAATTAGTGGCTTCAAGTTATTGTGTAAAATATCATGTCATTTTTGAAGGAAGAACAAAACTTTATGAGAAAATAAAAACATTGGAAGATGAGTTTATGAAAAGAGGTCAAACAGATCAAACAATATATTTAAACAACCAAAAGATACCAAATTTTTATAACTCTAAATCTGATATTGGTTGGAATAATCCTAAATATCTGACAAAGGCTATTTCAAATTCACCTACTTTATATGATGTCAGATATATGAATTTAGTATTACAAATGACATTTATGAAAGCATCAGATGAGATAGAATCAAGTGAGGATTCAAAAAGTCTAAGATCTGATAAAATGCAAAATTTTGTTGATTGTAACAGAATAAATGAATCTAATCAAAATACTTGCATTAAAGAGGAGTATATTTAGACATATTCTGACAAAAATTTATCTGAAACTACTACTCATGCTCAAATGTTATATTTACTAGCTTCAATTCTTGAAAAGATGAACTCTGATCTTGAATTGAATCAAAACTTTTGAGAAAGAAAATCAAAAAGTTAAGGCTCAACTTAAATCACTGGAACAAAAGTTGCAACAACAGCCTGAAAACAAATCAAAATCAGATCAACCACCTTCGATTCCACTTGTATCTATAAATTCTGAAAAGGACTTTGGTCTGTATATGAACTCAAAATTTAACTTATTGGAAGAAATGTTTGTTATAACAGATGAGTTTGTAAAACCTTTAAACAACAAACAACTTGATGACCCTAAAGAACCTGTTAGAATTCTGCAAAGAATATCTACAGATTCAAAGGAATCATCAGAACATTAACCAAATTTACAACTGCAAAATGAGAAAACAAAAGTTACTTTTGTGACTCCTCCTTATGAAAAAAGTGATTCATCTTCCACAAAGGACTCTATTGCCCTCAAGGTCCAAAATTCAAAAGGTAAGAGACCTTTACAGAAGAAACAAGTTTCTAAAATCACTAATTCTTGTGTTTCTTGTATGTCAGATTATATTGTGAAAGGTTCTCGGAAGCATGAATGCGGAAAGAAGCAGAAAGAAAAGAAAAAACAAGAGTATAAAACAAGAGTGGAGAGTGAAGGAAACTGTTGTTACAGATAGGAATAGACAATTTGAAAAATTTATCTGTAATAATAAATTTACTGATAAATCTTGTACTAAATACTCTCGGACTGCTTTAATTGCTTTAAATTTTGTTTCTTGTAAACCACTGCATGTTAAATCTGATAAGCTTGTATGGCTACCAAAGAAAAAGGATCCATCTTTTAAATAGAAAAAGGTTCCAAAGCAACAACTTTCAAAAACAGATTCACATCGAACTGTACAAATATGGATACCAAAAAGAACTGTTAAAAAGTGGGTTCCTAAAATAAAAGAAATATCTGATGAGAAGACAAATATTAAACCACATGATTTACCAAAGTCAAAAGTACCCAACTATAAGTGGGTACCTCATGTTTTATTTCGTCTTATAGGTAAATCATGTGTGGTACCTTGACTCCGGCTGCTCAAAGCACATGACCGGACAGAGAGAAACACTCACTAACTTTGTTGATAAGTTCTGTGGGATGGTCCGATTCAGGAATGATCAATTCTATCCAATCAAAGGTTATGGGAGTCTTGCGTATGATAAGATAACAATTCAGAAAGTCTTCTACGTTGACGGTCTAGGTCACAACTTGTTCAGCATTGGACAACTCTGCGACAAAGGATTAGAGGTCAACTTCAAATCAAATCGGAGCAGCATAAGATCTGGCGAAGGAAAAGAAATCCTTGCATGGAACAGGATAACTAATCTGTACTCAATAGATCTAGCCTCAATCAATCTGAAGAAGGATGTGTGCTTAATGTCAAAAGCAACATCTAAAATTTCTTGGCTATGGCATCGTCGTCTTTCTCATCTGAATTTTAAAGAATTAACCAACCTTACAAAAGGTGGGTTAGTTAAAGGGCTACCAACTCTCAAGTTTTAAAAAGAGCAGTTGTGCGCAGCTTGTGAAAAAGTTCTAAGCATGCACACATGGTAGGGAGAAACATTTTGAATCAAATTTAGTTTCTTTTTTCCAAAGATTATGTGTGCTTCTGTGACATCAAATGAAATGTTGAGATGCAGGCACATGACCTACCTTCACCCCTATAAACAAGCTTGACCAGAAAAGGGGATGGAACTTACTACCCAACAGTAATCAAGAACCATGCCAAAAGGAAGGAAAAAAAAAAGGTTTACAGGAAGAAGGTCTCACAGTGCCAAGGATTGGACTTTGGGACGTTTACAGTGAAGACCGGACTTCGGTTTCTCCGGGTTCGGTTGTTCGTTTTTTCGGTTTGGGTTACCGGATTTTCGGTTTGCATCCATGGGTTTTTGGGTTATCGATTTCTAGCATACGGTTTGGGTTTTGGGTTTAAAACCGAAAAGTTTTGGCCCTCTTTTTGTTAAAATCAAAACTGCATTCATAATTTAAATCAAGTAACAAGATCAAATCTTAATAACATTCATAATTTCACAACTACAAACCTATCTATTAATCTATACACAAACCTAAATCTGAAATTAATCTGTACCCAAACCTAAACCATCATAAACCACAAACCTAAATCACAAAACATGTAAATCACAAAACCCTAATGCCTGGTTCGAACAGAGAAGGAGTCGTGAAGCAGCTGTCCAGCAGTCACGGTGGTGGAGTTACCGGAGTTGAGAAGCAGCTCACAGCTGTGAAGATCGTCCATGGTGGTGGTGTTACCGGTGACTGGAGCAGTGGAGGAGACGGTGGCATGGCTAAAGGCGACGGTGACTGGCTGGGGGTGGGGGCGGCTGTGAAGTTCAGAAGGGCAGAAGGCTATGTAGGAAGTATGGATTATGGAACACAGTGGGAAGGGAGCTTCTAGCATATATGTGAAGATTGGAATGTACCTAAAAATATAAGTCTTTAACATTATAAGACTGTTTTTAACTTTTTATATATATATATACAGAAGAGTAATATAATTAAAATAAAAAAAATAAAATCCGGTTCGGTTCCGGATTTTTCGGTTTGGTTTTTAGGTAAAACCGGAACCCAAACCGTTTGAAACGGTTTTTTCGGTTTCGGTTTTTTCGGTTTTTGGGTTTTCCGGTTTTTTTGGTTTGGCTTTTCGGTTTTTTGGGATTCCGGTTTGGTTTCTGCTCACCCCTAGCGACATAGATTGTAAATGGCTCCTATTTGTATTTTTTTTTTATTTCAAGTCTTTTATATTATACAGTATTGCAAACGTTGATTGCAAATAACATATAGTTTTATATTATATTGTACTAGTTATTTTGGGATATATTTATAAAATAATTTTTTTTAAAAAAATACATATATTAGTTTAAATTAGTATATTACAATTATAAATTCTAAATAATTAAATGTTAATATTAAACAAAAAATAATTTATCTAAACGATATATATAAACTATAAAATTAAAATAGTTAATATACTGATAAATAAAAATTTTATAGACTGTATTAGAATGTTGATCCATAGATTTTTAATTATATATGTAAATTTATTAAATGTTTTAATTAATATGAAAATATATCATAAATAGTTTATAAAAAATAATTAGAGTTATTAATTTACTTTACTTAACATTAGAATAGAAATTATGGTAATAAAATAGGCGGGAAAATGAAATTGAGATGCCACGAAAGAGTGACATGTGTCAAAATCATTTTGCTTTATTAATAGATATAGAAGATAGATTGCAAATATTGATTGAACACAATTATTCCTATGATGTTAAACAAAAATTTTAAAGTATTTTTTGTATTTTTTTTATTTGAATAAACATATTGGAATTGAAAATATTCATAATATAAATTGTATGTTTATCTAAAAGAAAGTATTCATCGTTGAAAACTTCATTCAAAAAACATGTCATATTTTTGTGTGTATTTTTTAATCAAAATTACAAAACAAGTAAAAATATTGTAGTCAACACTCAAAAACATGTCATATTTTTTTCGTTATAAATGCAACACTCTAAAAATGTGTTGCATTTTTTATTGAAATATGCAACACTTTAAAAAAGTGTTGCATTTTTTTAGTAAAAATGGCAACACTTTCAAAAAAGTGTTGCATTAAATCAATATATGCAACACTTATTGTCAATGTGTTGCTTTAGAGTGAACTTAAATAAAAAAGCAACAATTTTTAAAAAGTGTTGCATCAAAAGTGTTGCATTAGCTTCAAAATGTAGTAGTGCAAGTTAAAGAAGAGATAGAAGAATTTCCGGTTGAGAATGTTGTTCCACAAGAGGTTGTTGAGTTGAATGAAGTTGAAGTGATGGAAAGATTTTTTAATGAATATATTCTGGCTGACGAATCACAAAAGCAACACAGACTATGATTGAAGCTCAGCAAGTGGTTCAAAGGGAAATTGAAGATATGCTTACTTTTCTCAACAAAGATGAAATCAGTAAAAAGAAAGTTAAAGCATTAGACTTATCTGCGAAACAAACAGCTGAGTATATTAAGAAAAGGAATAAACTGTCATATCTCGAAGATTATTTGGAGAAAAGAATATTCTGCAAGAAGCAAGCTCTTTGTACGTTTCTGAAACTGTTCAGAGTTCTGGAGCCGAATATGCCGAACCTTGTGAATTATGCTAGTTTATTGCGGAATAAAACTCAGCCTGTGGATAAAGTAATAACTAAATTTAGGATAGTTGATTTAATTAAGATTGAGAAAGATCGGTTTGTTCAGATCTTCTATCCTACTTTTACTGTTTCAAGAGCTGATGCAAATACCTATTCATTCACCGAAGCTGACATGTTCAATATGCATCTGGTTGATATTGAAGACTTATTTGATGAGCTGTGCCGCAATAAGAGGAATGAATACTGTAGATTTGGACTCAAGACAATTGTTCACTTCATGCATACCAAATTGGTACTGTTAGACATTTAATTTCGATCATGTGGACTTATTTTGTAATAATTATTTACTTAGTATTTAGTGTTGTATTTATTTCCTTTGTATTTTATTTCCTTGTAAAAGTCTAGGGGCCATTTGTGTCAATGTCCCATAGATAATTAAAGGAGCCTAGAAATAGGCTCCTAGGGTTTTGAAGCAATATACGGTTGAAACATTCTCAATATACTGCAGCCGCCAAAGCATTTATTCTCTCAATATTCATATTGTCTTCTTCATCATTTCTCAATTATTGAGCTTGATTCTTCTTGGGTTTTGATAAAGAAACATAAAGGTGCTGATATATAAAGGGAATACAATATAACAATTGGTATCAGAGCTAAAAAGGTGGATTTCAACTTCCAAGATTCGGATTCTGTTGGGTTTTCTTCATGTTCTTCGAGTTCTTCATCCTCTAAATCGGTTAGATCCTTTAATCTTCTGTTTTCGGCTGGTTTTTGTGTTATTCTTGTCATACAATCATCACATTATCCTCCTGTATTGATTTCGAGCTCATTTAGTTCCATCTTTACATTATAATCATCCATCATCGATAGTTTTAAAAAGTCTAAAAAATATGGGTTTTAGTGGGTTTTTGCTTGTTTTTTATAGATTTTTAAGTGTTTTGGTACATTTTAAATCATCAAAAGTGTTTAAAATAGTTTCCCAATCATTTAGAAACAGTTTTACGCCTTAAATCTGCTAAAATCAAAGTCTGCACTGTTCTATTATTTGAATATCCGTTAAAACCTGCTGTAATTCGGACCCCTCACTGTAGCATTTCGGACCACCTAAGATCCCAATTCGGACCAATTTCGGACCATAGACAACCCTAGTTTGGACCTCATTTCGGTCCACTTCGGACCAAACTTAGGTGTATTTCGGACCTTCACTGTGCCTATTTCGGACCCTAATTCGGTCCCATCCGAACTTCGGGCCATCCGAAGTTCAGATCCGGCATTTTCCATTTTCATCATTTGACTTGTGCTTTAATTTCAACTCTCACTTCGGACCATTTCCATTTCGGACCAACCGAATCCGGACCATCCGAATTCGGTCCCCTTCCTGGACGATTACCTAAGTGCCTGTCCGAATTATTCACTGTTCACCCGAATTCGGACCATCCGAATTCGGTTCCATCACCCATCTGAACTACACTCTGTTTATCCGAAGTCACAACTGTTCACCCGAATTCGGACCATCCGAATTCGGTTCCATCACCCATCTGAACTACACTCTGTTTATCCGAAGTCACAACTGTTCATCCGAATCCGGTTCATCCAACTGACCTCATCCGAACTAGGTCCCTGCCCTGTCCAATCCTAGTGTCCAGTCCGAAATACTGTTCATCCGAACTGCTTCTCATCCGAACCAAACGTTCATCCGAATTCGGTCCCAGTCCGAATTACTGTTCATCCAAACTCAGTACTTCATCTGAATTAGTACCGTCCAGTGTGCTATTCTTCCGCAGTCCAGCCCATCTGTTTCAAGTTTCCACCTTTAAGATCTTATCTTTTCAATCAGCACCATAAGCATGTCTCGTGAAGCTCTCGTACTCGGATCCGAGAACAGACCACCTGTTCTCTATCCTGACAATTATGAACAATGGAAATCCCGGTTCCTCAATTTTGTCGGAATGCAAACACTTGGTAACCTAATGCTTCAGTCCATCTCTGAGGGTCCCGTGATCTACTATCGGGAAATCGCAGCAAGACCCGAGGCTGACCCCCCTGTCCTAGCTTCTAGGGTTGAAAGAGAACCCGCTAATGACGCCGAGAGAGACAGACAGCATGCCGATAAGAGGGCGGAGTATTTGATCTATCAGGCCCTCCCCACAGATATCTTCGTTGGCGTAGACAGCAAAATGTCTGCCAAAGAAATGTGGGACAAATTGGAAGTACAAATGCTGGGGGCAGATCTCGATGATCGGGCAAAAATAGAGGAAGCGAAGGCAAAGTTTACAGAATTCCGTGCGAAAGACGGGGAGTCTTTACAGGCTAAGGTTCTGTGCAGTCCTCAATGATCTAAACAAACTGCACATTAAAAAGGACAAGGATGACCTAAACATCCAGTTCTTCTCAGCCTTAGCCCCCGAGTGGCAGATTGCTTGCCGGGCCACACGACGGGTTCTGAATATTCTTGAGGTATCGATCAACGTCGTCTTCAAAGAACTGAAGAAGTATCAAGGGGATGTGGATCACGAGAAACAGATGGCAAATCAATTCGCATCTCTGCTGGTATCTGCTAACACTGGCATCAAGCCTAATGATTCCCTAGCCTTGATCACTAACAGCAATATTCCCACTCCATCCTTCGCACCAGGTTCATCGTCATCACAGTACAGGTATGCTTCTCCTCCACGTGAGGTAATTGATGAGGAAGAGGCCACTATTCAGGAACAGATAGTCTTGTGGACCAATCGTCTCCAACAACGACGTTTTTCCAACAAGACTAACAATCAACTCCGTTATGACACCGGTTCACGGAGGTACTTAGATGACCGAAGGGATGAACGACGCGATGATTATCACCGGGATGATTATCGAAGAGACGAAAGGGATGAGAGAAGGTATGACGATAGACGCGACTATCGAGATGATCGCCGGTATGAAAGGCGAGAAAATTAGGCGTGATGATCGCCGGGATGACAGGAGAGAATATGATCGAAGGGACGATCATAGGGATGATCGCACCGGACGACTGCAGGGATGAGATAAGAGACAATGAGCGTAGGGATAGAAGAAGGGATGGAAGCAGAGAACCGCGCCGCGCCGACAAGAGGCCGGTTGAAAGAAGAGATGAGAGGCCGCGGGCCGATGAACCGAAGGCCGCAGAGGAGCGTCTCTGTTACAAATGTGGAAAACCATGCCACTTTTCTCGGGAGTGCAACAATAAGTTTGACAGAGACGTAGGCTACCACGAGAGAAAGCTGGAGGCCGCAAAGAAAATGACCGATGCAATGGCCCTCGTCGCCCAGGAAGAATATTGGGATGCTGAAGATACCGACGAGGAAGATGATAAGGGCAAGAATTGCTATATGGTTGATCGTCTAGGGTTGGATCACTATGCCATTTCCATTGCTGAGAGTTCAGACCATGCTGCTTAGGGGGAGACAATGAAACATCCACCAGCATGTCTGACGGCCACAACCGACGATCCCGAATGCTCATCATCCGGTTCAGAGACATATGAGGTATATTCCTGTTACATTCTAGAACATGTAAATAATGTATCTGTAAATAATGAATGTACATTGCACACACATATTCTTGATCTACAAGCTAGGTTAAATGCTGAAACTGCAAAGTGTGTAGAGGCTGAACATCTAGCTCAAACTTTAAAAGAGTCATCTGCATTATATCAATCAAAGTGGTTAACTAATCACAATGTTATAAAACAGATGTTAATCGAAAAAGTAGATGTTCAGGACAGGAATATATATCTTGAATCTTGTATGGATAGGTTATCAAATGAAAAACTCTCGTTAAAAGAAGACATATCTGTACTTTCAAAACAATTAGAGACAGTAAATATGGAAAATATAGACAGTTTAGAAAAATATAAAATGATTGAAGAAGAAAGGATAAGTTTGTACTCACGAATAAAGACCCTTGACGATGCATTTTTAAAAAGGGGTCAAACAAAACAAACTATTCACTTAAATCAGCCCAAAGAAACTAGGTTTTACCATTCTAAACAAGGAATCGGTTTTAAAAATCCTAAATATTTGGAAAAGGCCCAAAAAGTTTTGCCTTTTATTTTATGACATGAACTATATGGGAGCTGGACTTAAATCTTTTTTTTGAGTCATCAAAAGAAGTTTTAAAACCAAGAGAATGAGAAACGTGTTGAACATAAAGAAAAAGAAATTTCTTTTCAATATGAAGAACTTAATGAGAGTTATCCATCTAGAGTACCCACTTTAGAGGAAGACTACTTGTCAACTTATTCAGAAGCTGAATTGAAAACAAAAACTGTGAAACCAATTCCTAAACTTTATATTCCTACAAAAGTTCTTCAACATCAAATTAACGTTTTAGAAAAGGAATTGAAGTCATCTCAAAAGAAAGCACTTGATCTTCAAGATGCTTTTCTTAAGAGCGAAGAAAAATTGGTAAATCAAACTTTTCAACAATCTGTAGAATTAACTGTCTACAGAGAAAATTTTGACATGGTTTCTCAAAAATGGAAGGATTTTTCAAAAGAACAAACAGTTTCTCATTCCACCAAAATCCCATATGTGTCATCAAACAAAGGTAAGGCTAAAGCTGAAACTTCTTCTTTCATTTATAAAGGTGAGTGTTCAAAACCGTTTAAAAATGAGGTTTCTAAAAAGACTCGGATCCAATCCAAGTCTTTTAAGAAACACACTCACCAACAAAAGAAAATTCTGTCAAGTCTAAATCTTCCATGCTTACTGACTCTAATCGTTTTGTTCCTACAGATTGTGTAAGAAGAGTTCCTAAAACCACCATGCTGGATTTTTCAAGTTTTTTTGTGAAGAAAGCTATAATGCCAAGTGAATTTGTTACTAGAGATAGGATGTCTGTAATCTTCAAAGACAATGTGTGTAACAATGTGTGTAACGATGTATCGAATTCTGTTGCCTGTTTAAAGCACTCTTTCAGTGAATTATTTAATCTATGTCCAACTCGTTATAGACGATAGGTTCCTGAAATGAATGCTTTCGTGCCATACCCTTTTAAAAGAATTCAGAAAAAGAAAATTAAAAATGTTGCATCATCAGCCACAAATAAAATTGAGACTTGTCCGTTGCCGAGGCCCAAAACCAAAGCAAAGGTCAAAAAGGTCTCAAAAAGTCAAACACCAAAGGCAATTTCATCGCCTAAGGTTCCAAAGCCCAATAAATCCAATCTTCAATGGATTCCAAAGGGTTATGCATCCGGACCACAAAAGAATGCGAAATGGGTTCCTAAAACTGCACATGTGCCATATACATCTGGAACTCCTAACAAAAAGGGACCCATATTGAGATGGGTACCCAAAGTTGTGTGATCTTTATGCAGATGGTTCTTGGTTACTTCTGATCAAGACCCGTTCTTCAATAAAATGGCTTCTAGTTACCATAGACTAGGACCCGTTCTTTTGCTTGTCGGTTGTGCTTAAACCAACACGTTTGGCTTCTGTGCACACAGCTCAGGACCCGGTCTTAACTCATCATGTTTTCTGAACATCTCGGTTCAGAACACTATTTGATTGTAAATAAACGATGGATGTGTTTGAATGCATATAGTTTTTCATTATATGAATTTATTTGCTTTTCAGGCTAAATCCATTTGGTATATGGATTCGGGTTGCTCCAAGCATATGACGGGAAGAAGAGAATTGTTGATAATCTTAGGGTCGATGAGATTGAGACATCAAGGATAAACAAGGATCATCCGATTGAGAGTATCATAGGGAATCCGAATACTGGTGTGAGAACTAGGAGTAGTGTGAATACCAACACGGTGCTGTTGTCGATGATCAGTGACTCTGAAGCGTACGACACATGTCTATATTCATGTTTCATCTCGCAGGTAGAGCCGAAAAATGTGAAAATGGCACTGAAAGACAACTCTTGGGTTGAAGCCATGCAAGAAGAACTGTCACAGTTCAGAAAACTTGAAGTGCGGGAGTTAGTACCGTTATCTCGAGGAGAAGTTGCAATAGGGACTAAATGGGTCTTTAAGTGCAAAAGAGATGATCGAGGTATAGTAACTCGTAACAAGGCAAGACTTGTGGTGAAAGGATTCAACCAAGAAGAGGGAATTGATTAAAACGAGGTGTTTGCACCAGTGGCAAGGCTCGAGGCAATTCTTCTGTTTCTGGCCTTCGCATCCTTCAAAGGATTTAAGGTATATCAACTGACGTAAAGAGTGCATTCCTGTACGGCAAGGTGAAGGAACTGGTGTACGTCGAGCAGCTGCCTGGGTTTACTGATCCAAAATATCCAGACAGAGTATATCGACTCGATAAGGCTCTGTATAGATTGCATCAGGCACGAAGGGCATGCTATGAGACGCTGTCAACTCATCTTTTGGACAACGGGTTTGAAAGAGGGAGAATTGATAGTACATTGTTCGTGAACAGAAAGGGAGAAACTTAATCTTGGTACAAGTGTACGTGGATGACATCATTTTCGGGTCGTCAAACGAACAGATGTGCAAAGACTTTGAGAAGGTTATGAAGTCAAAGTTTGAGATGAGTGCTATGGGAGAGCTGAAATTCTGTCTGGGTTTGCAAGTTGAACAGAGGAAGGAGGGCATGTTTATCCATCAAACGATGTATGTCTACGATATTCTGGAGCGCTTCAGGATGGAAGGAACTAAGCTGACTGCTCACTTTAGTACTCTGATTCAAGTGAATCACAATCTCGGACTGGGTACAGAAAGTGACACTGATGTGGATCCGACTCTATATCGGGCCATGATCGGGTCACTCATGTATTTAACTGCTTCTAGACCTGACATTATGTTTGCTGTGTGTATTTGTGCTAGGTTCCAATCCAATCCGAAAGAAATGCATATGAAAGCCGTGAAGCGGATTCTACGATACCTGAAGTCGAAACCAAAGCTAATTCTTTGGTATCAAGCTGATGGAGATCTGGAATTGGAGGCATACACGGATTCTGATTATGGTGGATGCAGCTTGAACCGCAAATTAACAACTGGAGGTTGTCAGTTCCTTGGAGGGAGGCTCGTATCCTTGCAATGCAAGAAACAGACTTCGGTAGACGTGTCAACGTGCGAGGCCGAATATGTAGCTGCTGGTAGTTGCTGTTCACAGGTTTTGTGGATACAACAATTGCGGGATTACAGTTTGACTTACACTCAAACTCCCATTAGGATAGATAATCAGTCTACAATTGCTATAACTAACAATCCAGTTAAACACAGTAAAATAAAGCACATAGACATAAGACATCATTTCATACGTGATTGTGATGAAAAGAATTTAATAAAGTTGGTATAAGTGGCAACGGAAGATAATAATGCAGATTTATTCACTAAAGATTTTGATAAGTCACGCTTTGAGTTGTTTTAAAACTAAATGGTATGCGTAATCCAGAGTAACTTGACCTTAGTAGATTTTTTTTTCCTTTTATAGTAAGTTAGTGGTTTAGTAGATTTTCTTTCCTTTTATAGTAAGTTCGTAGCTTAGGAAATTTTCTTTGCTTTTATAAGTAACTTAGCAGGTTACTATATTAGCTTATCTTAAAAATGAAAAACAAAAGAAAACAGAGAGAAAATCGTAAAATTTCAAAAAAAAAAAAGAATATCGAAAATGAGTTAAGACTTAGATTCATAGGTTCAAAGTGACGAAAATTAGCACAGTCTAAACAAACTCTAAGTGTTGAGCTTTCACCCATAATGCATTATAAATTCTAAGTGATATACACTTTCGTGTTTGATGTGTTGGTCGGCATAATACATAAAGGAAATCCTAACAGCTAATAAAATAATCAAGAAAATGTCATATGTGCAACTAACTTAGATGTATGACCAAATGGTCTTAATTTCTATGTTAGAGACATACAGACAATAATTCTAAATGAGGTATGCAAATTTTCTGGGAGATGTATAGCAACATCAAAATACATCTTAAAGCTAAGAAAAGAAAAAAAATTTGAAAAGAAGAAGGAGTCAAAACAAGTCGCTTTGTTGTACGTAAGTACAGACCTATCACCGCTGTCTTGCTAACTTAATAAGAACTCTAAGACAAACTAAGACACTCTGTTGTATGTAAATACAGAACTGTGTCCGACATTTGCTATTTAAAAATAATTTGCAATACCGAAAAGTTATAATCATTGTGTGTCTGCCTTGATCATAGAAGTATATCTAAGAATGGGACACGTAAGGTAGTTTCTTGATAAATAAAAAGGCCAAGGGAATTTCCAAAGTGTTAAATGTTTAAAGGGAAAATCATACCGACAATCGACTTGGAATGTATATCACGACAAACAACCAAAGGAATAAAAATTCCTAAGTGTGAAAGTGAAATACTGAAAGTGCGTTTGACACCGCTATCTGATTGAACCTTCTTTGACTTTCTCTCAAAAAATTTCTGTTAGTGTAAGTCGTAAATTTTAAAGTACATTTGAGTAGTTTTAATTTTATTTTTCTATTTTGTTTTATTTTACTTTACTTTAAGTAAGATAAAGGTCAAAGTTATTAGGATGCATTTTTGGTTGAAGAAACAAATTTTGCGTGAAAATCTGTTGATTAGTGTGAATGTTTTTGCAAAGTTGAAAATTTTCGTTACCTGAAAAAGTTGAAAAAGTTGAATTTTATTCAAGGATTTTCAGAATTTTCACTTAAGTTCGAAATTCAGACAAATTCGAACTTACCTTCGAACTTGCTGGATGTTCGAACTTAAGCTAAGTTCGAAGGTAGTTGATATAAATAAGTCAACAGTACTTCATTTAAGACACTTACCCTCGAATTTGAAATCTCGAACTTGTGCACGGCAATCTCGAACTTGTTTTCGAACTTACCGCATTTCGAATTTCGGTCCTATTCTTCAAAGTTTTCCACTATTTCTCGAACATACACTTACACTTGAGTATAGTGAACATCATAATACTAAGTAAGTGTTAGTTTAGGACATTATTGTGGCAAAAATTGACCATATTTAAGTTTTATGCCATTTGAAACTAGGTGAATTAAAATCACAAGTTTTAAAAGATAAAACGTAAAATAATGATACATTACTTAGATTAGAACCTAATAGGACTAAATTACACGGTTGATCAAGTCAAATGAGGTTAAAATCATTGTTTTTAAGTTGAAAGTGACCAACTTCGAATTTGTTCTTCAGGTTCGAACTTGTTGAAATATCTATAAGTTTGAAGTCAGTCAAGTTCGAATGGATGCCTCGAATTTGTCTAAGTTCGAATGTGTTGAGCTTCGAACTTGATCAAGTTCGAAGTTATACAAATTCGAATTTAACAAATTTTATTTTATTTTATTTTAATTTCTAATTTTTATTAGTGATTTTGAGTGCAGATATGGGTGATCGTGCTTTTTATAATAAACATAATATGGTCATGGCTGTGGATCTACAGTTGCCAGAAGCACATCCCTATCATCAGATGATCGAATTCCTGACGCAGTCCAAAGTTTCGTATGCACTCACACATAATTTGCAAATCACCTTGACGTATGCGAGACAATTTTGGGACCACCTTCAGGTGGACTGCTCGGTTACCCCTACTGTGCTTCGTACAAGAGTAGGCGGTCAACCTATTGCTTTTTCTTCAAATATGTTGCGGCAGATTTTGCAATTCGGCACTGAAGAGCATGAAGCAGAGCCAATAGATTTCCCTCTACCCATAAGGCAAGCAGCATTTTTGAGAATGGGTTATGCGTAAGACTTATATGTCAAAAGTGGATTAATTGGCCAATGGCGGTATCTTGTTCATGTGATAATGGTGTGCTTCGCGCTGAAGAAAGCAGGTTTTGACATGATGGTGTCCAATTTGGAGAGTTCGTACACCAGATCAACGCACCGGCAAGGGAATGATTCTTGATGTATCCCAGATTTGTCATGATGATTATTTGCCATTTTTGGCCGAATCTGCCACCACTACCCAACCAAAGTGGCATTGCTTTGATTGATAAGCGCATCTTTGCTGACTGCCAGACCCATAATGCTAGAAGGGCTTAGCAGGTCAGGCCTCAAGTGGCACCGTTGTTTGGTGCAGTAATAGATCCGGATTTTGTTGCCCCGGAAGGAGAAGATTGGATTGGTGAAGCCCCATCCCAACAACAGCAGCAACAACAGCGAAGAGCACCAGCGAGAAAAACTCCGGTTGCTAGAACCACTACCCGCCTACAACCAGCCACTGAAGCTGCTGGGCCATCAAGTTCGGCTCCACAATCTGACCAACAGGAACAAACGTTGGAGGAGATTCGGGCGCAAGGAACAACTGCATAGCAAGATATAGCTGAACAACTGGTTCAGGACGTTTTGGAACCTCCATCCGATGTGAATGATATTTTCAAAGAGATAGATGAATATCAACCCTCTGATGCTAAGTTTGTAGACACAGAGGGCCATGCTGAAGAAGAAGGTGCTAGGGAACAGACTGAGGATGAGGGTCACGTCGAGACCGCCTCCGAGTCTTATTCCGAATATGGTTCTGAGGGGACAGAGGCTGAAGATCCGGCTGTCACGATCGGCAGATATGGATCTAGAATAGTTGTTAGAAGAAAGAAAATGACAAGGCCAACAATTCTTGATGTAGAGGTCGAAGATTCAGATTTTGATTTGGAAGAAGAAGCTCCTGTGGCTCCTAGGCATATAGTGAGGAGGCATCGATTCATGTAGGTAGCTCCATCCACTTCTGCTTCTCCATCTATGTCAACTGCCGCTCCATCCACATCAACTGCCGCTCCACCTACATCCGCCTCCATTCCATCCACCTCGACTCCATTCACAGCAAACCAGCGGTTTACAGAGTTGAAGGGAAAAGTGGACTTCCAAACAGTCCAAATATACCAGCTTTCAACAGCAGTCAAGGAATTACAGCAACACAATTCAAGACTGGAGTTAGAGAATTCTATGCTTTAAACAACTGTTGCTGCTCAGCAAGAAGAGTTACCTACTCAGTGCTCTCAAATTTTGACGATGCAGACCCTAATTGAGCAGATAATGAAAGATCTCCAAGATCAGGGGGAGAGCAGCTGCAAAGGTGATGAGTTGAGGAGAGTTAGAAGAGAGGATGAAGAAGGCGATGATCCAGGGGCACAGAAAGAAAGTGAGCTAGCAGATCTTTCTCAAAAGACAACTCAGCAAGAAATTGTTCAGGGGGAGCCTAGTTCTTCAAGCATAGGAGAAGGTGAATCTTGAGAAAAAGGCAAGGCTCCAGAGGCAAACAGAGCTAGTTGATCAGGAGATAATCTAAGCCTTGGCCGATCTTGAAGATGAAGAGGTAATGTTTGATTTTGAGGATGAGATAAAGAACCTTGAAGAAGGGGAGTTCGTCCCAGAAGATGTTGCAGATTGGAAATCTGATGATGAGGTCTTGGTTGACGAAGAAGATGAGGCAAATGAGATCATCATTCAACAAAATCCTATCACAGATACGTACACTACAGCTGAACAGAATTTGATAGACATCGATGCGTTTAAGGATGCTCTTAATGTTGAATCAGAGAGTGAGGAGCCTGAAAGGGAACTCACAAATGAAGAGAAAAGACAGCTGTGGTTTAGAAAGGAAGAGTAAAGGACTAAGTTAGCTGTGAAGAAGAAGATGAGACTGCCTAGTCCAGAAAAGTTGTCTAGAGGCATTCTTAGCTGGTTTTTCGATAGAGAGCTACAGCTCCTTGTGCTGTATAGACGCGATGGGATGCAGTATCTGAGGAGAACGTTGAAAGTCTTTAATACTCTGCCTAAATGCGAGGTGAAAGAGCTGGCGTGGATGAATCTAATCAACATAGGAGATGACCCGTATGCTGAAATTGTTGCTAAAATTATAAGAAGGGAGGGTAGATCTGGAAGGTTTGAAAGGTTAAAACCTAGATCGGGTAAGAGCGTAAAAGACGAGACAAGAATAGATCCTCATACTGGGAAACCATGGGCTAAGATGGTTTAGAAACTAGTACGATGCTTAAAGAAGGTTCCGTTGAAGACTATGCCACAGGACGTTCTTGCAAATATGAAGTGGTGGTTTGTCGACAACGAAACAGCTGAGGCAGTAATGGAGGACCATGAGGACAAAGAGATTTTGAAAGTGTATGACCCTCTACATCTTGTAAACCTATCTCAGAGCGACCTACAAAAACTTCATGAACAACCTATCTATTTCCACGAAGGTTGGAGATCGGAAGGCAGGAAGTATCAAAAGGTAGTCAAGGTTTGTATAGAGAAGGGTTTGTATGCTGGTAGTATTTTGAATAGGCCTAGTACTTAGACAAAGTAAATATCTAGTTAGAAGCTATCGTCAAGGGGGAGTCTGTTAGTGCATCCTGTGTGACGATAGCAATCTAAGTGTAGATAATGTTTTGTAATAGTTCAAGTCTTCGTAATTGCACGTTAATACATATGTTTGATATTGATTGTATATATGTTTGAACTTGTTTGTGATTGATGTTTTACTTAAGTTCAAAGTTAAGTTCAAAGATAAGTTCAAACATAAGTTCAAGCATAAGTTCTAGAACAAGTTCAAAGACAAGTTCTACAATAAGTTCAAAGCCAAGATTCGAACTTAATGGTGGA
Source organism: Centrapalus pauciflorus (assembly GCA_020465985.1). NCBI lineage: Eukaryota > Viridiplantae > Streptophyta > Magnoliopsida > Asterales > Asteraceae > Centrapalus > Centrapalus pauciflorus. The sequence goes on from JAANYP010000193.1 coordinate 113,749, forward strand.
CAAGTTCGTGGGCTTGGGCCTTCTCAAACTTGTCCAAGATAAGTTCAAGATTAATGGTTATAATTAAGGGTTAATCAGTTTTGAATTAAGAATCTTTGTAGAAATCAGTGTTCGAGGCGATTACGAACTTGTGAGTGTTTGCAGAGTATATTTCAGAGTGTTCTTGGAGAGAATCATGTGTCGGGACGTTCGTGTTTACATCTATCATCGTGTTGGTCTCCTTGTTTCGTGTGTGATCAATCCGTTAAGCCCCTAACGAGGATTCCGCACCCGTTGGACGGTGTCGTGTCAAGATTGGATCCGTAGGTAGGTGACCTTACAGGAGTTCGCCGACGACTACATGAGGTGTATGAGCGGGGATGTACCGAGGCTATGTAGTCCCTGACTCAGGGCACTTGTAAGGTCACCTATAGCACGGATCTGATCTTGACGTAACACCTTCCAACGAGTGCGGAATCCTCGTTAGGGGTTTAACGAATCGATCACACACGGAAACCCGGAGACGAACACAATGATAGCCGATACGACGAACGGCTCGACTCGTGTATTTCTTCGAAACGACTCTCTGAAATCTCACAAGTTCGTACGTGCACTGATACGAGCTCTGAATGCTAATTTCTGCTAAAGTCCTTAATTCAAACGGATTAACTCTTAGTTATAGAGATTAAGTTTGAACTTACGCTAAACAAGTACGTTTAGGCCCAAGCCCACGAACTTGTCCACTACTATTCGAAGTTAGCTTCACTAAGTTTAAACCCTAGCCTTTGAACTTCTTCTAGAACTTATCTTTGAACTTATTCTAGAACTTATGTTTGAACTTATCTTTGCACTTATGTTTGAATTTATGTTTGAACTTATGTTTGAACTTATCTTTGAACTTATGTTTGAACTTATGAAAACATCATACACAAAGAAGATCAAACATATATAATCAAGATCAAACATATATAACTTGTATTTGCAAAGCCTGGTCTATTACAAAAGACTATCTAAACCTAGACGACTATCGTCACACAGGGTGCACTAACAGACTCCCCCTTGACGATAGCTTCTATTTAGATATTCAACTAATCTATAGAACTAGGTTGATTAAAAATACTTACAGCATGAAGCCCCTGTTCAACACAAACCTTTACAACATTCTGATATTTTCTGCCTTCAGTCTTCATATGTGCATCATAAGAGATTATTTGAATATGATGCTTTAGCAGATCATCTTTAGATAAGTTAACCAGGTGCAAGGGATCGTACATCTTCTGTATCACTTTTTCTTCAAGATCTTCCATAACTGCTTCGCCTGTCTCGCTATCCACATATCACCAGTTCAGATTTCCCAAGACGTCTTGAGGCATTGGCTTCAAAGGTACCTTCTTCAAACATCTAACTGGCTTGTAATACATCTTCATCCACGGTCTTCCAGTTAGAGGATCTATTCTCATATGATCCATTATCCTCTTGCCTACTCGTGGATTTAGCCTTTCAAACTTTCTAGACCTCCCTTCCCTTCTGATAATCTTGGCAATTACTTCAGTGTACGGATCGTCTCCTTTGTTGACGAGCTCTTTCCATGCTAAGGCCTTTATCTCAAATTTAGGAAGTGAATTGAGGTCCTTCAATCTTCTCCTTAGATATTGTAGGCCATCCTTTCTCTTAATAATAAAAAGCTGCAGTTTTCGATCAAAGAACCAACTAAGAATGCTCCCGGACAGCTTTCCAGCACTAGGCACTTTCATCTTCTCTTTTAATGGCACATCCTTCTTCTCTGTCCTGAACCACAACTTTTTCTTTTCTTCAGCAGTCAGCTCCCTATCAGGCTCTTGAACCACTGATTCAACATTTAAAGCGGCTTTAAATGCTTCGAATTCAATCATATTTTATTCTACCGTCGTATACGTATCAGTGATAGGTTGTTGCTGAATAACAATTTCATCAGCCTCATATTCCTCATCGACTAATACTTTGTCATCTGATTTACAGTCCGTAATGTCTTCTGGAACGAATTCCCCTTCTTCAAGATCATCTATCTCATCTTCGAAGTCAAACATCACATCTTCATCATCGTCTATGCATGTTAATGCTTCAATCATTTCTTGCTCAATAGGCTCTGAGGCTTCTGGAGCTTTGCCTTTTTCCTGACCTGCTCCTGAACTAGGTGTTCCAGGCTCCCCCTGAATCTCAGCTTGCTGAGCAGTCTCATGTGGAAGAAATGCTAGCTCATTATCTTTTTGCGTCTCTGGGTCACCTCCTTCATCATCATCTCTTATCTGAACTCTCCTTAGCTCATTTCCTCTGCAACTGCTCTCCCCCTGAGCTTGTAGATCTTTCATTATTTGCTCAACCAAGGTCTGTAGAGTCAAAATTTGAGACTGCTGAGATGACATTGCTTCTTGTTGAGCAGCCACTTTTGTTTGCAATTGAGCATTTTCCTATTCCAGTCTTGAGTTATGTTGCTGCAACTCGTTCACGACTTGCGATAGCTGGAATATTTGGACTGTTTGGAAGTCTACTTTGCTTTTCAACTCTGTGAATCGCTGATTTTCAGAAAATGTAGTGGAAGTGGAAGGAGTCGAAGTTGATGTGGATGGGGCGGTAGTTGCGGCAGATGGAATGGTAGCTGAAGTAGACGGAGCTTCCTGATGAATGTGTTGTCTCTTTGCCCTTTGTTGTGTGGCAATCAATGCTTCTTCTTTTAAGATAAAGTCCTCATCTCCTTCATCTTCATCACGGAGTGCAGGACGTGACATCTTTCTTCTACTCACCACGACCCTGGAGCCATCTCTTTCAAAGGAAATCGTTGGATTAGCAGCTTCTGCTTCCTCCTCTTCTGAGCTAGAGTCTGATTCAGATTCAGAGGTTGTCACAACTAGACCCTCTGTCTCCTCTTCACGGCTCTCTGTTCCTTCAGATGCAGCACCCGGTGGCTGATATTAATCAATTTCTCTAAATATGACATCCATGCCTGTTGGCGGCTCCAAAATTTCTTGAACAACTTGTTCTTGCTATGTTTCTTGTGCTGCGACTCCTTGCTCAAATATTTCCAGCAATGTTTGTTCCCTCTAATCAGGCGGTGGTGCCAATGTTGATGGCCCAGCTGCCTCTGCAGTAGATCTTGAACTTGGAATAGATCTAGCAACCGGAGCTCGCCTAGCCGGTACTTGTTGTGGTAGAGGTTGTTGCGGTTGAGGTTGTTGTTAAGGTACAGCACCTATCCAGTCATCCCCTTCGAGAGCAATGAAATCTGGATCTATAACGGCGCCAAAAAGTGGAGCCACTTGTGGTCTTACTTGCTCTGTCCTTCGCGCATTGTGTGATTGGCAGTCAACAAATATTCTCTTGTCGATGATGGCGACTCCAGTTTGTTCAGGCAACGTCGGTAAGTCCGCCAGAAAATGCCTTAAAATCTTAACGATGAAGCGCAGGTACATGAGAAATCTTTCCCTGGTGGGAGCAGAAATTTGATGGACAAACTCCCCAAAGAAAATCTCTGAGAAGCTGAACTTTTAGTTGTAGATGAGTGAGATCATCGCTGATTGCAGTTTGGATACCATTGTATCAAATCCCGCCTTCTTTAGAGCAAAACAAACCATGATCACATGGACCAAATATCTCCACTGGCCAATGAGGCCGCTTTTCACGTATGAAGCTTTGGTTATATCTTGAGCATAACCACTTCTGATGAAGGCCGCTTGCCTTATTTGTGCAGGGAAGTCAATAGGGCCAGCTTCTTGATCAACTGTCCCAAGTTGCAAAATTTGGCGTAGATGATCAGCAGAAAAAGCTATCGGATGGCCACCTACTCTTGTACGTAGAACTAACGGTGCATTCAACTTGCAAATGTTGCCAAAACTGCCGAACATACGGAAGAATGATTGGCTGGTTGTGCGTTAGAGCATACGCCACTCTGGATTGTGACAAGAACTCTATCATTTTCCTGTACGGCTGAGCCTCCGGAAGCTGAAGGTCCACAGCCATCACCATATTATGCTTATTGAAGAAAGCTCGATCGCCCATATCTGCACACAAGTTATATACACAAATTGTTAGAAATTAATATTGAAAAATTTAAGTTATTCGAACTTTTTGAAATTCGAACTTAGTTAAGTTCGAATTTAGCACTTTCGAACTTACTTAAATTCGAGACTATAACACATTCGAACTTAATTAAGTTCGAACAGTCCTTTGACCTTTGAACTTACTTAAGTTCGAGAAACCTATTCGAACATGTCTGACTTCGAACTTATAGATATTTTAACAAGTTCGAAGCCCTGACAAGTTTGAACATGAAGAACAAGTTCGAAGTCGGCCATTTTCAACTTCAAATCCATGATTTTAACCCTTTTAGACTTAATTAACTGAAGAATCTAGTCCTAATAGGTTCTAATAAGGTTTATTAATCATTAGTTTTAAGTTTTTGCATTTAAAACTTGTGATTTAAAGCACCTAGTTCTAAATGACACAAAAAATCAAATTTTGTCGATTTTAGCCACGAAAAAGGTCTTAATCTTACACTTACTTAGTATCAAGTGGTTCAATACACCTAAGTGTGTGAGTATGTTCGAGGACCAGTAGAAAAACTTCGAGAAACAGTGCAAATACGAATTTCGACAAGTTCGAGATCGTCTGATAAGTTCGTGAGGATAAATTCGAAGGTAGATGCATTGAATGAAGCACTGTTGACCTATTTATATCCAACCTCCTTCGAACTTAGGTTAAATTCGAACTTAAGTTCGAACTTGTATTAAGTTCGAATTTAACCTCGAACTTAGTGGATTTTCGAACTTATTTGAAAATTCTTGAATAAAATCCAACTTTTTCAACTTTTTCACTTAACGGAATTTTTTCAACTTTGCAAAACATTCACACTAAGCAACAGATTATCACGCAATATTGTTTCTTCAACTAAAAATGAATCCTAGTAACTTTTGACCTTTTTCCTATTTTATAAAAAGTTGAAAATAATATGAAATAAAATAAAATAAAATAAAATAAAATAAATTAAACTAAGATTAAATTAACTTAAAAATAATTTAAGGGTAAAAATACACTAACAGAATATTTTTGCGAGATAGTCAGAGAAGGTTCAATCAGATAGCTGTGTCAAACGCACTTTCAGTATTTCACTTTCACACTTAGGAATTTTTATTCCTTTGATTGTTTGTCGTGATATACATTCCAAGTCGATTGTCGGTATGTTTTTCCCTTTAAACATTCAGCACTTTGGAAATTCCTTTGGCCTTTTTATTTATCAAGAAACTACCTTATGTGTCCCATACTTAGACATACTTCTATGATCAAGGCAGACACACAATGATTATGACTTTTTGGTATTGCAAATTTTCTATAAAAGGAAAAAGTCGGACACAGTTGTGTATTTACATACAACAGAGTGTCTTAATTTGTCTTAGAGTTCCTCTTATGTTAGCAAAACAGCGGTGAGAGGTCTGTTCTCACGTACAACAAAGCGACTAATCTTTAGGTTAAGTCAAAACAATGGTGACAGGTTGTACTCACGTACAACAAAGCGACTTGTTTTGACTTCCCTTTTCTTTACCAAACTTTTTCTTTCTTTGTTTAAGATGTATTTTGATGTTGCTATACATCCCTCAGATAAATTTGCGTACCTCATTCATAATCATTGTCTGTATGTCTCTAACAGAGAAATTAAGACCTTTTGGTCATACATCTAAGTTACACATGACGTTTTCTTGATTATTTTATTAGCTGTTAGGATTTCCTTCATATATTATGCCTACCAACATATCAGTTAAGAATGTGTATATCATTTGGATTTTAAGGTACATTATGTGTGAAAGCTTAACACTTAGAGTTTGTTGGACTGTGCTAATTTTCGTCACTTTGAACTTATGATTCTAAGACTTAACTCATTTTTTTATATTCTCTTTTTTTGAGATTTTTATGAATTTCTCTCTTTTTTCTTTTGTTTTTAATTTATAAGAAAAATAAGCTGAAAACTAAACTAATAACTTACTATAAAAAGAAATCTACAAAGGTCAAGTTACTATGGATTACGCATGCCATTTAGTTGAACTAACAATTCAAAGCCTGATTTATCAAATGCTTTTGTGAATAAATCTGCATTATTGTCTTCCGTTGCAACTTTTACCAGTTTTATCAAATTCTTTTCAGCACAATCACGTATAAAATGATGTCTTATGTCTATGAGCTTAGTCTTACTGTGTTTAACTGGATTATTTGTTATAGCAATTGTTGATTGATTGTCTATCTTAATGGGAGTATGAGTATAAGTCAAACCGAAATCCTGCAACTGTTGTTAGATCCACAAAACCTGTGAACAGCAACTACCAGCAGCTACATACTCGACCTCGCATGTTGATACGGCTACCGAAGTTTGTTTCTTGCAGTGCCAGGATACGAGCCTCCCTACAAGGAACTGAAAACCTGCAGTTGTTGATTTCCGGTTCAAGCTACATCCACCATAGTCAGAGTCCGTGTACGCCTCGAATTCCAGATCTCCATCAGCATGATACCAAAGTCCCAGCTTCTGTTTCGACTTCAGATATCTCAGAATTTGCTGCACAGCTTTCATATGCATCTCCTTTGGATTTTCTTGAAACCTAGCACAAATACACACAGCAAACATTATATCAGGTCTAGAAGCAGTCAAATACATAAGTGACCAGATCATGGCCCGATATAAAGTCGGATCCACATCAGTATCACTATCTGTACCCGGTCCGAAATTATTATTCACTTAAATCGGAGTACTAAAGTATGCGGTCAGCTTTGTTCCTTCCATCCCGAAGCGCTCCAAAATGTCGTAGACATACTTCGACTGATGAATAAACATTCCTTCTTTCCTTTGTTCAACTTCTAAACCAAGAAAGAAGTTCAGCTCTCCCATAGCACTCTTCTCAAACTTTGACTTCATAACCTTTTCAAAATCTTTGCACATCTGCTCGTTTGATGAACCGGATAAAATCTTCGCCTTTCCTTTTCACGAATCATGTACTATCAGTTCTCCCTCTCTCAAACCCATTGTCTAATTGACAGTGTCTCATACCAAGCCCTAGGTGCCCGTTGTAATCCATACAGAGCCTTATCAAGTCGATATACTTTGTCGGGATACTTTGGATCAGTAAACCCTAGCGGTTGTTCGACATACACCAATTCATTCACCTTGCCGTACAAGAATGCACTCTTGACGTCGAGTTGATATACCTTAAATCCTTTGAAGGACGTGAAAGCCAGAAATAAATGAATTGCCTCAAGCCTCGTCACTGGTGCAAACACTTCGTTATAATCTATTCCTTCTTCCTGGTTGAACCCTTTTACGACGAGTCTTTCCTTGTTGCGAGTAACTATACCCCGATCATCCCTTTTGCACTTAAAGACGCATTTGGTCCCTATAGCAACTTCTCCTCGAGGTAACGGCACTAACTCCCATACTTCAAGCTTTATGAACTGTGACAGTTCCTCTTGCATGGCTTCAACCCAAGAATTGTGTTTCAGTGCTATTTGCAAATTCTTTGGCTCTACTTGTGAGATAAAACACGAGTATAAACACGTGTGAAACGCCTCAGAGTCATTGATCATTGATAACAGTACCGTGTTATTATTCACACTACTCCTAGTTCACACACCGGTATTTGGATTCCCTATGATACTCTCAATTGGATGATCCTTGTTTATTCTCGATGTCTAAATCTCATCAACCTCAAGATTATCTCCCAAGTTTGATCTTATTTCACCTAACGGGAGTATGACTTCAGACGGTATATTCTCTTCCTCATGATCACTATCTTCGGAGTTAGAATTATTCGTCTGATTCTCATTTGTAGGTAATTCAGGTTCATTTTCTGTTGGAGACCCATCTTCTGTCGTTGTAGGCTCAAATGTTGATGGAATGCTTGAATTTGGAAAACCTCAGTACTCGTCATTAAGGTTCAATGACGAGAAGTCATTTTCCACTGTACCTGCATTTCCACTCAACGGTATGTTAAATGACTCAAACAAAGAGTCATAATCAAATAACCATTAAGGACCAGTTTTGGGTTCATGTGAATAACTTGTTACGTCAATGTTAAACACAATCTCATCCGTACCATTTGTTTTTGTTAAAAACCCTTTTGTTTGGTGAATTAGGAACATAACTTAGGAAGTATCCTTCGTCAGCTTTTTCACCAAACTTAGGTTGATGTTTTGTTTTCAGTAAAGTACACGGTACCACAAACGGTTCAAAGCCAGTTAAATTTGGTGGTCTTTTATTCAGAACTTCATAACAGGTTTTGTTTAGTGTTTTGACAGTAAGCACCCGGTTTAAAACATGACAAGCGGTATTCACTGCCTCCCCTCAAAACATGGTAGGATGCTTTGAATCCGAGAGCATGGTCCTTGCTGTCACAATCAGAGACTTGTTCTTACGTTCTGCCACCCAATTTTGTTGTGGCTCATAAGGTGCACTAAATTGATGCATTATGCCTTTAGATAGACAATATACACCAATTACGACATTCTTAAATTTTGTTCCGTTATCACTCCTGATATGTTTTACCCTTGTCCCGTATGAGTTCTCGACTTGGTCTAAGAACCCAATCAGCTTTCCAGCTTTTTCGTCCTTTGTACCTAAAAAGAAAACCCAAGAGAAACGTGAGTAATCATCAGTAATAATTAAACAATACCAACAACCACCTATGCTCCTCTTGTTGGTTTGACCGAACAGATCCATATGCAGCTAATCGAAGGTGGAAGCTACCGAGTTCTGAGTCTTTGACTTGTGTGACTTCTTATGTTGTTTTTCCTTCTTGCATGGGACACACTTGTCATCGAACTGAAAACTCTTCAGTGGAACACCTTGCACCACACCATGTTTAGTAATGTAGTTCATTTTCCTCAGGTGCAAGTGTGCCATGCGTCTGTTCCATAAGATAGATTCGGACTCTGAACCTTTAGATAGTAGACAGATTGTTCCCATCGATGAGCCTGATATATTAATGTCCATCATGTACAAATCATTCTTCCTTTAGGCTCTCATCATGATCCACTCACTAACTCCTCATGTTCAGTAAAGATCACTGAATGCTTCTTATCACAGATCTGAGATACACTAATGAGATTGTGATCAAGTTTATCGACATGGCAAACTTGATCAAGTCTGGTTGTCCCATTAGTGACCACTCCTGTTCCAGTGATATGACCTCCCTTGTTCTCAGCGAATGATACAAATCCCTTGTTCCCTCCCTTGAAGTTTGTGAGTAGACTTCTTTCCCCAGTCATGTGACGAGAGCAACCACTATCGACGAACCACTTGTTGTTAAGACCTGTAGTTAGCTCCTGCACATGAAAAAAAAACAAGTTATCACGGGGAACCCAAGCCATGACTGACTTGGTAATACCATTCTCATCCACATACGTGAACTCCTTCAAATACACATCTCTCCTTTCAGGTGACTTGGGTTTTTGATTGAGAACTTGTTGTGGTGCTGAGTGATTAAGATTCACTCTTGACCTTTGGTTGTCATTTGAGGTTGAGCCCTAGAATAGTTTCTATTATAATGCATTTCCTTTGATAGCTCTGGGCTCTACCTGGTGTCTGTTATCTTTGAGGAGTATGAGACCTAACCAGAGTGTAAGTCCTTCTAGGTGTTGTACTCCTATATCCTTGTTGTGGTCCTGACCTAGACTGACTAGGAACTCTATTCAGAGAATTATTCCTAATCACTTCTTGTTTTTTGACCGACACCGGTATTTGTTTAACAGTTATCTTAGGTGTTGCATTCACATTCTTCTCAGTATGTTGAGAACTACTTGTGCTAGCAATACTAGGTACTGGTCTTGGTTGTTTTTGCTTTCCTACAGTAGGTCCAGAATCTGGTTTAGAGGGTGTAGACTCCACTTTCTTATAAGGATAGCTAGACGCAACATATCCTTTTTCATGACATCTTATCAATCGGCTTCTTATAAGTACCCTTTGATTTGTCTCACTAGTGTCATTTTCTTTCGGTTCAACTACAGTGATCACTTCCTCTTGCTGATTATCAATAACAGGTTTAGCTTCTCCTAGTATAGTGTAACTAGTAGACTGCACAAATTTGACTTTCTTAATCTTAGAGGTAGTGGTACAAACCTTAGTTGAATTATCCTTTCCAGATTCAGTTACTGTTGCTACATCTGATTCAACCGGTTCAGTGGTTTTATCTTGAGGTTAAGGCACATAGTTATTGTTGAACGATGGAGGACTCTCTTGATAACCTAGGCCTACTGGCTTCTTAGACTGCCGTTGAGCTTCTATGATCTTTCCTAGGTTTAGAGACGAGTTCCTAAACTTTTCAAGCTTGCTGTTTGCCTCAGCAGCTTTAGCCCTAGATTCGGCTAGCTCTACATCTTTAAGAGTGAGTTCTTTGGTTAAAGCTTCAACATGCTCGTACATGAGTTCTATCCTGACACATTGTTCACTTAACTTGTCTTTTAGAACTATGACGTCCTGAGCATCTGCTTTCATCTTATTCCTTAAATCTTCCTTAATGTGAGTGGCCATTCACATTAGTAAATTTCACCATTCACATTGGTTAAATAATATCAGCACCTTACATTAGTCCTGTTAATTGTCAACTACGTTTTGTGAATGATCAATCTTCTAATGTGAATGGTCATTCACATTAGGTAAATGTCCATTCACATTTGATGAATGACGAGAACAGCAATGTTAGACTTCATCTTCTACATACCATCAATGTTAAATGTATTTAAGTCATGTGAATGGTCAATTAAGTAATGTGAATGATTAATTAAGTAATGTGAATGATCATTTAAGTAATGTGAATGGTCAATTAAGTAATGTGAATGGTTAATTAAGTAATGTGAATGGTTAATTAAGTAATGTGAATGATCAAATAAGTGTACAAGAAGTATAAATAGTTAAATAAGCGTTGTGAATGATCAATTAAGTAATGTGAATGATCAATTGACTAATGTGAATGATCATATAATAGCATTATTAATTTAGCATATATTCTGTAATATTAAAATTACAGATATTTCACAGCACTACAAATATGAAACATAAGCAGTTTAGCCCAGTTACGAGTCAAAGCCAGTGCCAGAATATATTAAAGTCTAGATAAGCAAGTGCAAGCGTTTCAAAGCAATTAAAAAGCATAGAAAAGTCAGTGCAAGCATTTTCAGTACTTTACGTAACAGTTATTCTTGTTTACATGTTTTATATGAAATTGAGACATAAATTGCTTCTATATGACTTCTTTGAAATTCAATAGACTTTTGTGAGTGAAGGCGAACACTGTGGTACAGGCGATGCCCAGCTTAGCCAGATCTTACATCTGATCTATTAATGTGCATATTTATTTGCTATCTGCTTATTATTCTGCATACTATATAGAAAGCTTTGTTTGAGCATTTCTTTGTGCATATTCATAAGCATTATACTTAGCAAGCAAGCAATTCTGATGCTCACCACTATCCCAAGCATTATGCGGGTAGCTAGCCCCGTATCACCGACTGATCATCGGAAGCGGTAATCCCTAGTGGTGGCATCTCCTTTCTGCGTGAAATGTCTTAATTGTGCAAGCATTCTTTCTGGGTATTAAGCAAGCAAGCAAGCATAACAAGCCTTTATAGGAACTTTCGCCACATATTTTACATGCATTCACGAATATCTGTTAACTCACTAAGCAATTAGCTTACAGTTGCTACTCACAATTTTTATAGGAAAAGGTAAAGAGCAAGCTGGACCTTCTGCTTAGGTCTATTTTCTGATCAACCCAGAGGACTTAGCTCACTTTCAGCTTGTGGTATAGCTTTATCATGCCTTGGGTTTTGGGTAGCTGCTTTTATTTGTATTGTGATGTTTTTAGCAACTTAGTACTGTAACCTTGTAGCACGTGTAGTGCATGACTTATTGTAATAATTTATTTAGCTTTATGCAAGCGTTATTATTCCTGGGATTAAGTAAGCGTGAATTAAAGCAAGGATGTGACAGTCATCGCGTCTATCATCCCGACGCTCATCCCTATGGTCATACTCGCGTCGATCATCCCTGCGATCATCTCTCCTATCGTCTCGCCTTTCATAACGGCGGTCATCCTGATAGTCCCGTCAGTCATCGTATCGCCTGTCATCTCTGTCATCCCTTCGATAATCATCCCTTCTGTCATCTCGGCGATTGTCATGTCTTCTGTCCTCTGAATACCTCCGCGGACAGGTGTCGTAGCGGAGCTGATTGTTAGTCATATTGGAGAAACGTCATTGTTGTTAGACGATTAGTCCATAAGGCTATTTTTTCCTGAATTGCCGCCTCTTCTTCATCAATAATCTCACGCAGTGGAGAAGCATATCGGCACTGGGATGATGATGAACCTTGAGTATAAGATGCAGTGGGAATGTTCTTGTTGGATATCAAGGCCAGAGAATCAGTTGGTTTAATGCCCGTATTGGCAGATAGTAACAAGGATGCTAACTGATTTGACATCTGCTTTGGATGGTCTATGTCACCCTGATACTTTTTCAGTTCTTTAAACACCACATTGATAGACACATTGATAGCCATATTGGCAGATAGTAACAAGGATGCTAACTGATTTGACATCTGCAAAGAACTGGATGTTGATGTCATCCTTGTCTTTCTTTATGTGCAGTTTGTTAAGTTCAATCAAACCCGCACAGAATCTGGTAAACGTGGGCTGTAGAGACTCTCCGGCTTTAGCCCTGATTTCAGTAAACTTTGCCTTTGCCTCCTCAATTTTGGCTCGGTCACCTAAGTCTGCCACTAGCATTTGAACCTCTAATTCATCCCACATTTCCTTAGCGGACATCTTGCTGTCAACACCTACAAGGATATCAGTGGGCAGGGCTTGGTAGATCAGATATTCAGCCCTCTTGTCAGAATGTAACCTGTCTCGCTCTTCCTCATTTGCAGGTTCGAGTTCAACTTTGGATGCGAGTACAGGTGGGTCAGCTTCGGGTTTAGCAGCAATTTCCCGATAATAGATAATTAGGTCGTCAGAAATTGATTGGAGCATGAGGTTGCCATTTGGTTGCATATCGACAAACTTGAGAAATCTGGACTTCCATTGCTCATATTCATCCGGATGAGGTGGTCTGTTCTCGGATCCGAGGATAAGGGCTTCTCGAGACATGATTTATGGTGCTAATATGGAAGAATGAGATCTTGAAGGTGGAACCTGGATTCGGATTGGCTGAATTGCGGATGAACAGTACCTTGGATGGTACGAATTCGGATCAAATGTTGATTTCGGATTGGACCGAATTCGGGTGAACAATTGTTTCGGATGGGACCGAATTCGGGTAAACAGTTACTTTGGATGGGACCTAAAACTACTTGACCAAGATAGGATGGACCGAATTTGGATGAAGAGTGAATTCGGATGGAACCGAATGCTGTTTGACCAAGGGCGGATGGACCGAATTGGGATGCAACGAATTCGGATGAACAGTGTAGACTGCGGATGAACACTTAGAAAATTTTTTCTAAGGGAACTACCGAATTCGGATGTAGACCGGATTCGAATGGTCCGAATTGAAATTATAAAATGAAAGCACAAGTTAGAATAAGTGTTTTAAAAATGCTGGATCTGAACTTCGGAGGGTCCGAAGTTCGGATTGAACCGAAGTGGGGAATATTTGGTCCAAAGGTCACCTAAATATGGTCCGAAGTGGACCGAACTAAGGTCCGAATTAGTCCGGAATGGGGTCCGAACTGGTCCGAAAATGGGTCCGAAATGCAACAGTATATGGTCTGAAATACATCAAATATGAATTTTTTCAGAAACTATCCAGAATTACAACTAGCAGATTTTTGTCCTAAAAATAGTTTCTAAATGATTGGAAAATTATTTTAAACACTTTTAAGTCTTTGAAATATACCAAAACACGTAAAAATCTTACAAAAATGGACCAAACCAACTAGAAAACTCATGTTTTTTCAAGACTTTAAAAACGGATTTAAATGGACAGAATGATGTAAAGATTGAACCTAAATAGCTCTAAATCAGTAGAGAATGAACACTAGATGATTATATGAAAAGAAAAACACGAAAACAAAAATATTTTCGAAGAAAAGAAGATCAAACTGTGCTTTTTGTTGAAGAACAGCGATGAACAGCTTGAAATCCGACTGAAAGAGTTTAAATCCACCTCCTGGAGCTCTTTTACCAATTGTTATGAATGATTCCCAGATAATATCAGCACACGGTAGTATAATAAACACTCAATAATCAACCACAAACAGAAACAATGCTCAATGATTGTGAAATGATTAAGATAGAAGACAGAGAATGTTTTCTTTTCTATTGAATGCGGCGGCTGGAGAATACAATTTGTCTGTGTAATATCAAAAATGTCAACCACACCTTTCACAAAACCCTAGGTCACTATAAACCTAAGAGAATAAAATCAAATTTAAGGGAATTGCACTTTGGCCCCCTAACTTTAATTACAAAGAAACTAAACATGAAATAAATTACAAGACAAACTATTCTAGAAATAATTATTACAAAATAAATCCACAAGATCGAAATTTAGTATCTAACAGAAAGGTATAACTCCTCCTTAAAATGTATGGAAGAAAAGGTCAATTTTTTCGGAGTTGTCATACTGGAAGCATTTGCGAGTCGGACATTGCCTTGAGGTCCTCCATATTGAGAAAAACGTATGTGATAAGTTGATAGGGTTGTTGTTTAAACATTACTGGGAAACCGAAAGACATTGTTAATGTAAGAAAGGATATGGTTGAAATGGGAATCTGACCCGAGCTTGCTCCTATTGAGAACGATGGAAAACGTATGTTTCTACAAACAGCTTGTCATACCATGTTGAAGAATGAGAAAACCCAATTTTATTGATGCTTGCACGGTGTAACGGTTCCATCAGGCTATTCTGCTAACATTAAGAAATTGGTGTTGATATATGATTTAAAATTGTTGGGAATGAATTCTCAAGACTGCCATGTTTTATTGACACAAGTGATTCCAAGTGCAATTCGTGGAATATTGTTGGACCGTATTCGTCACACAGTCACTAAACTCTATTTGTTTTTTTTAACATGATTCATTCAAAAGTGATTGATCCTGAGGTATTGGATTCATGGCAACATGATATTATCGTCACTCTCTACCAGCTAGAGATGTACTACTTTCCACCTTCATTCTTTGATGTCATGGTTAATCTTGTATCTCATATTGTAGGAGAAATAAAGGCATGCAGACCTGTATTTTTACGATACATGTATCCATTTAAGAGATATATGGGTTTCTTAAAGGGGTACGTAAGGAATCGATCTTGACCAGAGGGAAGTATCATTGTAGGGTATTCCTCCGAAGAGGTGATGGAATTCTGCACCGATTACATGAAAGATGTTCCAAATACCGGTATTCCAAAATCTTGACACGAGGGCTGACTTCAAATGGTTGGGGCAGTTGGACCAAAAACAGATATCCCGAAACAAGCAGATTTTGAGCAAGCACATTTTACAATCCTACAACACATGACAGTTATTGCTCCATACATACATGAACACATGACATTGGTAAATGCAAAGAACTGTACAAGAACTGAAAAATGGGTGGCTACCGAGCATAACAAAACTTTTTCAAAGTGGTTGAAAGATAAGGTGAGAACAGAGTTTGGAAGAATTAATGGTGATAAAATAGTACAAAAGTTTGGATACGGTCCACGGTATGTTGTGACAAAATATCAAGGTTATGACATTAATTGATATACATTCTACACCAAAAAAACAAGATGAGTAAGTACTTAACAAAATAGCAGACTTATGTTAATTGCCGCAACAACAGAACACACAAGGGTGAACCATGAAGAGAGGTCGAGGTTTCCCAAAAGCTCATACTATGGGGTCATTCAACAAATTTGGGAATTGCATTATGAATCATTCACTGTACCCTTGTTCAAGTGTAAATGGGTTGATAATGAACGAGGTGCTATAGTGGATAACAATGGTTTCACGATTGTCAGTCTTTCTACAAATGGGTATATCTCTGAACCATTCATTCAAGCAAAACAAGCCACCCAGATATTCTTTGTCGAGGATCTGAAGGATTCGAGATGGCACATCGTACTCCATGGTAAACGACGTATAATTGGTGTTGAGAATGTTGTGGATGAGGATGAATATGACAAATTTGATGAGATACCTCCGTTTTCCATTGGCATTCCATATACAAGTGAAGATATTTGTTAGATCTATAATTGTGATAGTTTCAGGGTTCAAAATGTAATAAATGAAACTTAGTTTTGTGGTTATTTTTTAAGTATTCAAACTTTGATGTAAATGGGTTAAAAGACCAAAAGGTCAACCCATGGGTTTGGATAGTATCTGAATCCATAGTTTGTTTATAAATAGTTAGAGTTTAGGTTTTCCATGTAATCTTTCAGCACACATTGTACGTACGGTTGAATTGCAATCTTAAGGGTTCTCTAATCCCTGAATGTTGTTATTGTTCATATGAAAATCATATTGCTCTTATAATGTTCTTCATGTTCTTGATTATATTGTATGCTTCTTATATGGGAATTACAATTGGTCTCAGAGCCTAAAGATCGGTTTTAAAGTGTTTATATATTCTGATTTTCGAAATTTTGCATGAAAATTCTGGATTTTATTCTGAAAATTGTTAATGTTTTTGAAAGTGCTTCGAAGAACACCTCTGTTTGATCTTTGAAATCCAAATTTCTGATCTGTTTGTGGTTAAATCTTGTTTGATACTATATTCCTTCAGGTGAACATCATACAGTTTAATCACAAATTCGTGAAACAAAGCATATTTGATTCCCAAAATCATTCAGATTTGTGTTTAAGGTTTGTTAAATCGTTAAACTGTAGATCTGTTCATAGTTTTATCCGAGAGTTATAACACTCGGACATAACTAAGAGGTACTTCATCTGTGCTAATTTTTCTAAGTTAAATTCAAGTTCATGCTTTATCCGAGAGTTACAACTCTTGGATCATATTGATTGATACTAGTCCGTATTATTGTCCAAGTGCTTATCGACTTCTTCCGCAAGTCACAACTTTCGGATCACAAGGCACAAACTCCACACTTCTAAAATATACTAAGTTATTTAAGGCTCCAACTTCATCCGAGAGTTACAACTCTTGGATATAGTTTCATCCGCAAGTTACTTCACATAACACTTAGAATATTTTTGAGTCTCACATAAGTTGTGTTTGTTCAATCTTAAGTTATAAATGCTTACAAATCTCGGTCCAAAGAAGCTTACAAATCTCGGTCCAAATCTCGCAATGGGATCAGACGTCAGGCCTCCAACCTTGTATCGGGGACGCTACACTTTGTGGAAATCACGATTCCTAGATTTCATAGAACGTCAAGAGTTGGCTGATGATATTTTAGATTCAATCTACAATGGTCTAGTGCAATTTCATCATCCTCTTCCAGATCAAGCTGATCACAGAGAAGATGGAAATCCCAAGACAGTTCACATGCCTTCTCAACTCAACCGGATAAAGGCTGATAGGATAGCACATCGTTCATCATCCAGGCTATTCCGGATGAAATCTACATCAACATAGACAACTTTAACACTGCCCGAGAGATGGGGGAGGAAATTGAGAGTCAAATGCAAGGCAATGATCGGAATGCTAAACAACGTGAAGCAAATGCTCTCAACAGCTACGACATGTTTTTGGCAAAGGATGGTCAATTACTGGAGACAACGTATCATCGGTACTGCACGCTAAGGAACGAACTCCGAAAGAATGGAGTCAACAAATCTCAAGTAGAGCTGAATAGGAAATTCGTAAACTCGCTGAACCCCGAATGGAGAAACAGTTCGTATGGTTGATTCGAGAGATTAACTAAATCAGCATACACGATCTGTTTGATAGTCTAGTAGTCTATCAATCAGAAGTCTCTAGTAAACTTGAATCTAAAAAGGTAGATGAACCGATCACATCTGATTCTCTTGCTCTCCTCATAGATAAGAGAATTAAGTCCTCAAAAGCGGTTAAGCTCCTTAAATTTATTTCTAAGTCCTCTGAGTCCGACAATGATGATGCCGACACTGATCCTGAGGCTGCTGAACTTCAGAAATAAATTGCATTGCTCATAAATGCATTTCGTAAGAAGTTTCAGAAAACATCCAACAAGCTTCGAAGAGAAGCCAAGCGTAAGAAGTATGATGACAAAAGGGAGGTAGCTGAGAAACCAAAGGAAGAAGATCACAAGACAGATGACAAGGAGAAATAATGCTTCAACTGTGGCAAACCAGGACACGCCGTCTTCCGAAGCAGGAGAATGAGAACTATTTCAAGACAAAGTACAATCTCGCCAAGCAAAGGAATGCTGGTCGCGCCCTATTTTCTGAAGAGGAACACTAGTTAGAAGATACTGATGATGAAGAGGATGCTGCAGATCCTATGTGTTTCATTGCCGATACTCATCCAGCAGACGATATGAGTGAAGCATCTGAAGTCTCATTGATGGCTCAGGATGCTAGTTCAAGCAAGGAATCTTAAATAACAGATCAAGAGGTAAGTTTTCTACTCGATGAATTTCTTGCTGAATTGAAAGTATTATGAAAAGAGGCTAAAAAGTTAAAAGTGTTTCAAACTGCCCTTCGGGATGCTCAAAATGAATAGTCTGATTTGAAAACAAACATTTTAGTATTACAAGAAGAAGTGTCTAAGGCTAATAACGAGAAAAAGGACTTGTCTGAACATGATATATTATAATTGTTTGTTTATTATGCAAATGTCTAGAACACACATCGATACAATTTGTGACGACTGCAGAGAGACAAATTGCTATCTCAGCTTTAGATTTTGTGAATAAGAAAGTAATACAAGTTTCATGTAACATTGCCAATGTTTTGGGGTTTTTATCCCATGAAAACAAATTTTGTTACATGAAACCAGATTTTGGCACCCTTCTTGACCATCTAACAATGTTTCTTCTCCTTGTGTTTGGTTCAAATGCACACGTGCGGTTTCCTCATTGTCTTTTGTTGGGTACTTTATAATTTTGTTTATCAATTTAAAGTGGGGGGGGGGGGCTCCTTGTAATTTCCTTATTATTGTATATATAGAATATTTTATGTAAGTGTGGTGGCTGTCAATGTCAATGAAAAAAGAGTGCATAGATTTCAGTGCAAAAAAGGGGAAATAAAGTTTGTCAGAGAATTCATATCGCTGCCGTCATTTTACATGTAAATATTCTACTACTCAATATATGAAATCATTCGGTTATGTGTGATTGATTGTATTCTGTCACACCCTGTACCCCGGTTGGCAACGATGCGTGACGTCGCGGAAGCGTAACCATAATCATAACGAACGACCACTATATGGACGTTTTTCAAAAATACATTGATTTAACTTCAAATATAAATATTGTTTTATATAACCAAAATACAGAGTAAGTAGTTCTTAAAATACCAAGATGTAGATACACAATTTAGTTTATCAGGAAAAATGCAAATGAATCTCCGAGTTTGAAAACGATGCGACTCCGAAATGAACGGAAGCCTTGGAATACTTCCGATAAATGTGTATGTCTCAAACACTTGAAAATACATGCTAAAATACGTCAACAAACTGTTGGTGAGCTCATAGGTTTACGCGAAAAGACCAGTTGTATGGACATTATCAGACCAGTTGTATTACATAAACCATTATGCAACTGAAGCTTAATTAAAATGAGTTTGCCCTGTGCAGTATTCCCATACGTAATACCGTGTGTTGAATATATATGCACTCGCTGTTAGCCGACCCAAACTAACCAGAATGGGGGACATGACTGCCAATAGATCTATCCACAATATATTCGCGCTTGCAAATAAATGCAATTAACGGTTCATGATTGAGGGCTGATGGATCCAAACATGTAATACATATAAGAAATAAACAGTTTTGATGTCCATATGAAAACAGTGCATGTATTTCCACCCCAATAGATAGTGAAAATAGGGCTATGAGGACTCACCGCATGTTGATGGCAAAATGATCGTAAAAACGACAATTTTCGTTGTTGATGAGTGATGACACCGGACGCGTTTAACCGAGTCCTATATGATATAAGGGTTTTTATAACTCCCATATATGATAATAAGTATGTATAAATGTTGTTATGTTTTAAATCACCCAACATTACAAGTTTATAAATAAAACCCACTTAAAACGTCAAGTTTATATATATAATTTTCCAGCTTTTCGAAGGTTTTTCGGCCTACTTTGAGGTGTTTTTGACCAAGCTCCAAAATGATTTAGGCTTTGGTTTTCTTGGACATTAAACTAATATATACAAAGAATTTTTAGAGTCAAGAATGGCCATTTTTCGAGATGTTTAGGTTGGTGAAAAAGCTTGTTAAAAACCCTATGTTGGCCATTTTGAGCTGTCAAACTTTCGGTTTCCCAAATACTTTCTGGAGGTCTTAAAATCCAAAATAAATTATAAAAACTTCCAGATCTATAGTTAAGACATAGACCTAACTTTTGAGACAAGAATTAACTCATTTCGTTAAGTTATGAATTAGTTATGATTTTACAAAGTCGATATAAATTTTCTGCCGAAAATCCGCAGTTTATAAACTTGAAATAACTTATGATTCTTGTTGTTTATTCAAAGACTACTTGTATGAAAGTTATAAAAGTTATAAAACACATATATATCACTTGTTTTCATAATATTAACACTTTTATGATGTGTTCATATATTCATAAATACATTTAAAGAAAGAACTTAAAAACAAAAACTAGAAATTTATAAACTTGAGTTTTTATGAAACTTGTTGTTGTTGGTGATTATATATATTATGCAAGACTTATATAAAAATAATTGTAAGATGAAATAAGTTAGTATTTACTTACTTTGAAGTGTTTAGAGTATGATTTTGAGTAGAAGTTGAAATCTTTGCAAGATATGCACCAAGAACACTTGAATGAAAAGGTTTGTGATGTGTGTGGGTGTGGATCCGGTTTTTAGAGAGGGAAATAAGAGTTTTTGGTGTGGTAAAAATGAATGAAATGCCTCTCTATTTATAGAAGAGAAAAAGTGATGAAATGATAAAAAAGAGATGGAGGTTGTGTGCATCTTTTAGCAAAATGATTATGTTTAAAGTAATATTAAAAAAATAGAACTCAACCCATAAAAACACATGCCTATAGCCAGCCATATACATGTATTATACATGTATTTTTATTTTTTTTTTGGATAAAAGTATTTAAAAATGTATTCTTGTATTTCCCTGTTCTTGTAATTTCATAAATACTTTTGGATGCATTGTTTTAATGAATTGTTTTAGTCTTGCATAATTAATGTTAAGTAATTGTATTAGTGTATGATTAGTGTCACTAATCATAATTTAATTATGTACTTAGTTGAATTAATCCCTCATATCGTAAATCGATCGGATTAATTTATTTCTTGATTCATCGCACCGATGAATTTGATTCTAATTGAGTTGAATTTTCTAATAAACCTTGTTAATCACTTGATTAATTTCTAATGACCATTGATTAGGTTATAATTGGCTATTAAATACAGATTAGGTCATTGTTGCTAACCTGGTTTAGTGCCGGATGTTACAGTCTCCCGCTGTTAAGGGAATTTCGTCCCGAAATTTTATCTTATTTCCTCAGGGGGATTGTTACTTAAGAGTAGATAAGAGAATCTTTGCTTAAACTGGCCTTTGCATGCCCTAGTGAATTCTGGTTCATGTCTAGAATTCCATCTGACCTTGAGGATGGGTATACAACTGTGCTTCAATCCTTTGACCTTACGGTCCATGATTTCAACCGGCTCTTTGATGAGAAGTTTATCAGTTAGTTGGATCTCTTCCAAGGGGGTAACAAGTGTCTCCTCTAACAAACACTTCTTCTTATTTGATACATGGAAGGTATTGTGCATGCTGCTGAGCTCTGGTGGTAACTCTAAACGATAAGCTACGCGTCCAATTCCCTTTAAGACTTTGCATTGCCAATTTATCGAGGGTTTAGTTTTTCCTTATTTTCCTAATCGTATCATACCCTTCCATGGCGAGACTTTCATTGGTACTCGTTCTCCTAATTAGATCTCAAGGGATTTTCTCCCTACATCTGCATAACTTTCTGCCAATTGCGGGCAACTTTTAGTCAGTTCCGCATCTGTACTATCTTTTCGGTAGTTTCGTGAATGATCTTAACGCCAGTGATTTGGCCATTTCCCACTCCTTCCTGATAAAATGGTGATCGACACTTTTGCCCGTAGAGGGCCTCAAACGGAGCAGCTTCAATACTTGAGTGATAGCTATTGTAGTACGATAATTCCACTAAGGAAATTGAGTATCCATTACATAGGCTCTTAATGTGTGTTCTAGGGTTTCGATCGTTCTAATATTCTGACCATCGGTCTGAGGGTGATATGTGGTACTTCATGTCTACGTTTGTATCCAAAGTTTGCTGTAATAATTGCCAAAAACTTAGATGTAGATCTGCTATCCATTTCCGAAATGATTATAATAGGCACTCAGTGTCCGGAGACGACTTCCTTGAGGTACATTTGGACTAGCTTATTCATCCTAATGTTCTTCTTGATTAGTAGGAACGCGCGGATTTTGTTAGGTGGTCGACTATTACCCAAATGGTTTCTGATGTTTTATCTTAACTTTGGAGCATGTTACAAATTTTCTGACAGATGTGGCAATGTCATTCTTCATGATAGGCCACCCGTAGCTCCTTAAGGTCATGATACATTTTCTCGGATCCGGGGTGAACGACATATCTTAATTTGTGTTCTTCATCCATAGCCAGCTTTCGTATTCCACCAAACAGAGTAATCAGATTCTATTCATGAAATATCGATTTTTATTAGCCCTTATCCTAAACTATTTATCCACTTGTACTCTAAACGGCTTAGCTCATTAGTTTTCCTCAGGTGATAACGAATTTTCACAGTTGCAATTATTATTAGTTCCATCCAACGGTACTACTTCGTATTCGACTCTTTCTGGTTCAAGATGTGTTGGAGGCTCTTATGGTCTGTGAATACAATGCACTTCATACCTTACAACTAATGTCTCCAAGGATAAAGACTACTGCTTCAAGATCCAGATCATGCGTTTTGTAAATCACCTAGTGAACCTTAAGTTTTCATAAAGCATAAGCTATGACCGTATCTTTCTATATCAACCCATTGTGTGAAGCATCACAGTAATCTACAAATTTCTTGCTTCTCTTGGATAAAATAAGCGCACTGCGCAGTTTGTGCTTTAATAACTGATATGATGTCTCCTGATCCTCGCCCCAATCATACTTAATGTCTTTTCGGGTCAGTTTTGTTAGAGCTCTGGTGATCTTTGAGAAATTTTTGATAAAAGCCTATAATAAGTGGCAAGTCTTAAGGACTGTCGTATCTCTATGGGGGTTCTAAGAGTTGACCAATTCTTGACAGCCTCGATCTTTGCGGGGTCGACTTGGATCCTTTTACTATTGATCACATGATCGAGAAATTTCACCTATCTTAGTCAAACTTAGAAAGCTTGGCTTATAGTTGTTCCTTCTTCAACAACTCTAGAATTAGTCTTAAATGTTTGCTCGTGGTCCTCCTTGTTTTGTGAGTAGATTAAAAGTCAATCATGAATACAATCACGAATTTTCCTAGATAAGGTTTGCACACCCGATGAGGTCCATGAGTACCGTCGGGGGCACTGGTTAATCCAAACGTCATTAATAGGAATTTACGATGACTGAAACGGAATCTGAAAGCTGTCTTTGGAATACCTTTCCTGCGAACTCTAACCTGATGATAACTAGACCTTAGGTCGGTCTTCGAATAGAAGCTTAATGCTTGGAGTTTGTCAAACAAGTCATCGATCCTTGGAAGTGGGTATTGGTTCTTTTAGCTTATTTAACTCTCGGTAATTGATGCACATCCCGAAAGTTCCATCCTTCTCCTTTATGAACAAAACTGGAGCTCCTCCAAAGCGAGGAGCTCGGTTTGATAAACCTTTTATCTAAGAGCTCCTACAGTTGGTTGGACGATTCTTACACTATTGATGGGGCTAATCGGCATGGTGCTCGAGCCACTGGTACCGCACCTGATAGTAAGCCGATTTTTGAATTTGACTTGCCTCGATGTTGGGAGTTCAGGTAAGTGTTCTGGAAAAACTTTAGGGTAACCGTAAATAATAAGAATATTTTCGAGCTGCTTTCCCTTTGGCTCCCTCTCTATCAACACTTTAGGGTCCTAATGCTAGAGATGATGCTTACTTTGGTATTTCTTGCTTTGCCTTGGACAGTAAGGACCTTCTTATTGGCTAAAGGTATATGAACTGTGTTCTTGTTGCATACTATTTCCACTCGATTTTCGGTAGCCAATCCATGCCTATGACCACATAAACACTTCCTAGTTAGATGGGTATCAAGTCTGTTTCAAAGAGTCGACCTACTAATTCTAAGGAGCATCCTCGACTTATATTATTGTCTTAAGCGTCTCACTGTCATCAACCTCAATAGCATAAGTAGCACTTAATGGAATTTATCTGCTTAGTGAACTTAATGGATATAAAGCTCCTATCAACACCAGTATCAAATAGTAGAAATGCATAAGTGGTATCTAATGGGGTAAGAGGATAAGTCTATGGGTTTGAAATTTCTTAGGCAGATAGTCACAGCTATTTCCTATGCAGAGTTGTAGTTAAAACTTAATTCCTCATAGAAGTTCTTGATACTTAATCTTTGCATATGATATGGTCAGAATTTTCTGATAAATTCTTAAGCCTTATTTACCCTAAGATATATCAGATAGTATAGCCTAGATAAATACTATAAAATGGTAGAAGGGTACTAAGTATGAGATGCCTCTAGGGTTTCCTCGTACTCCAGAGTGTTAAGTCGTTGGGTTAGTTCTACATTACGGGCTTTGCGCTCTGCTAGGCGCTGTCAGAATTTGTCTATTCCGTCTTGTTGAATCGCTTGGGTATTCTGGTTGTCCCAAGGTATCGTGAGGGTTTGTGTTGCCTCCTGCTTAATCCTTGCAAAGATCTCACCGACCTATTGGTGGATTTTGTTGAAACTGGAGGTCGTTTCTGGCGGACCTTGCCACTAACAGGGGCATCGTTTGTTACATAGGTTTCTGGGTAAGTGTCGGCAATTGAGAGGAAGATGGTGGTCTGACTTCAAACTGGTTTTGGATCCCTTCCTCGTTTCTCCACTCTTGGAGAGTGTAAGGCATCCATCCCCAGTGTCTTACGTTTGCCTATCGTTACAGTTGCGGGCTTGGCTGATGAGTAGGTACCGGGATAGACTCCCGTTGTGCTAGTCACACCCTTTTCCTAGGGGTGAACTTCCTTAATGGTCCATTGGGATGGCTTCTGAATAGGGTGTAGGGTGGCATATGTGGTGGTGATGGTGGAGCCATTTGTGTTGCAGGGCCACAATTGCCCTCCTTGTGCTTTGATGAGTCCATTACATCCTCATTGATTTAGTCTGGGTGGGTTCCCGATCCAAAGTATACCTCGGTGTCACCTTGGCTTCTATGTTCCATGGGTAAGAATTCATCCTCTGAGTCAAAGAGGATAATAACCATATTGTTCGACAAGTTATAGTCATCAGGGTCCATATATGTGTTCACAGTTCTTGAAGAAAGCTTAGTTTTGTAACAGTTATAGTCTAGGTACTAATGCAACCTAGTTCACTATAACTATGGCTCTGATACCAATCTGTCACACCCCGTACCCCGGTTGGCAACGAAGCGTGACGTCACGGAAGCGTAACCATAATCATAACGAACGACTACTATATGGACGTTTTTCAAAAATACATTGATTTAACTTCAAATATAAATATTGTTTTACATAACCAAAATACAACGTAAGTAGTTCTTAAAATACCAAGATGTAGATACACAATTTAGTTTATCAGGAAAAATACAAATGAATCTCCGAGTTTGAAAACCATGCGACTCCAAAATGAACGGAAGCCTTGGAATACTTCCGATAAATGTGCATGTCTCAAACACCTGAAAATACATGCTAAAGTACGTCAACAAACTGTTGGTGAGCTCATAGGTTTACGCGAAAAGACCAGTTGTATGGACATTATCAGACCAGTTGTATTACATAAACCATTATGCAACTGAAGCTTAATTAAAATGAGTTTGCCCTGTGCAGTATTCCCATACGTAATACCGTGTGTTGAATATATATGCACTCGCTGTTAGCCGACCCAAACTAACCAGAAAGGGGGACATGACTGCCAATAGATCTATCCACAATATATTCGCGCTTGCAAATAAATGCAATTAACGGTTCATGATTGAGGGCTGATGGATCATAACATGTAATACATATAAGAAATAAACAGTTTTGATGTCCATATGAAAACAGTGCATGTATTTCCACCCCAATAGATAGTGAAAATAGGGCTATGAGGACTCACCGCATGTTGATGGCAAAATGATCGTAAAAACGAAAATTTTCGTTGTTGATGAGTGATGACATCGGACGCGTTTAACCGAGTCCTAAATGATATAAGGGTTTTTATAACTCCCATATATGATAATATGTATGTATAAATGTTGTTATGTTTTAAGTCACCCAACATTACAAGTTTATAAATAAAACCCACTTAAAACGTCAAGTTTATATATATAATTTTCCAGCTTTTCGTAGGTTTTTCGGCCTACTTTGAGGTCTTTTTGACCAATCTCGAATTTGATTTAGGCTTTGGTTTTCTTGGACATTAAACTACTATATACAAAGAATTTTTAAAGTCAAGAACGGCCATTTTTCGAGACGTTTAGGTTAGTGAAAAAGCTTGTTAAAAACCCTATGTTGGCCATTTTGAGCTTTCAAACTTTCGGTTTCCCAAATAATTTCTGGAGGTCTTAAACTCCAAAATAAATTATGAAAACTTCCAGATCTATAGTTAAGACATAGATCTAACTTTTGAGACAAGAATCAACTCATTTCTTTTAGTTATGAATTAGTTATGATTTTTCAAAGTCGATATAAATTTTCTGCCGAAAATCCGCAGTTTATAAACTTGAAATAACTTTTTATTCTTGTTGTTTATTCAAAGACTACTTGTATGAAGGTTATAAAAGTTATAAAACACATATATATCACTTGTTTTCATAATATTAACACTTTTATGATGTGTTCATATATTCATAAACACATTTAAAGAAACAACTTAAAAACAAAAACTAGAAATTTATAAACTTGAGTTTTTATGAAACTTCTTGTTGTTGGTGATTATAAATAAGTTAGTATTTACTTACTTTGAAGTGTTTAGAGTATGATTTTGAGTAGAAGTTGGAATCTTTGCAAGATATGCGCCAAGAACACTTGAATTTCACCAAGAACACTTGAATGAAAAGGTTTGTGATGCGTGTGGGTGTGGATCTGGTTTTTAGAGAGGGAAAGAAGAGTTTTTGGTGTGGTGAAAATGAATGAAATGCCTCTCTATTTATAGAAGAGAAAAAGTGATGAACTGATGAAAAAGAGATGGAGGTTGTGTGCACCTTTTAGCAAAATGATTATGTTTAAAGTAATATTAAAATGATAGAAGTCAACCCCTAAAAACACATGCCTATAGCCAGCCATATACATGTATTATACATGTATTTTCATCTTTTTTTTTGTATAAAAGTATTTAGAAATGTATTCTTGTATTTCCCTTTTCTTGTAATTTTATAAATACTTTTGGATGCATTGTTTTAATGAATTGTTTTAGTCTTGCATAATTATTGTTAGGTAATTGTATTAGTGTATGATTAGTATCACTAATCATATTTTAATTATGTACTTATTTGAATTAATCCCTCATATCGTAAATCGATCGGATTAATTGATTTCCCAATTTATCGCACCGATGAATTTGATTCTAATTGAGTTGAATTTTCTAATAAACCTTGTTAATCACTTGATTAATTTCTAATGACCACTGATTAGGTTATAATTGGCTATTAAATACAGATTAGGTCATTGTTGCTAACTTGGTTTAGTGCCGGATGTTACATGTTCCTATTGTACTCATCAAGATTTCTATTAGATTTTAACAATTGGTATCAGAGCCAAATATGGAAATTATTGAGTGAGTTTAACTAACTTTTTACTGTTGCGTGAGTGTTCTTCTCGAAAGTTCAAATATCCAGAAAATCGCGTGTGGGTTTTCATTCCGTGGTTGCTTAAATCTGTGCTTTGGATCGAGTATAGAGCTTAAAAAGACGAATCAATTGATTTCAGTTTTATATCTCATCTACAAATACACAGAAAGTATTTGGGATTTTTTTTGATATTTTTGAAAAGTTTGTGTACTTGAGTGTTTTGATTGATTTTAGGTTTTTAATCAAGAATTAGCCAAAGTCACTTCACAAAAAGTGTTTTCGTGTTAAAAACGAGTCTACGTTGCACATTTGGTATCAATTAGTGAAGTTTTTGCTGAAAATCTTGGATCTGAACTTAGATTCTTTCATAACTGTTAAATCTCGGGACACGTTAAGATTTAGAGTCATTTGACTTTTATCAATCATTGTTCGAGATTTATGAAGTTTCGTCCGAGGTTGCTCATACTTAATCCGAGTTTAATCAGTTTTCAACCGAGTTTGATCAGTTTTTCAACCGAGTTTGATCAGTTTTCAACCGATTTTGATCAGTTTTCAACCGAGTTTGATCAAACTTCATTCGATTTAGATCAAGTGTCATCCGAGTTTGATCATTTATCATTCGATTTTTGACAAGTACTCTCTGAGTTGTATAAAGTAATCTTCAAGTTTTGACAAGTAATCTCCGAGATTCATCAAACACTCTGCAAGATTTATCACATACAATTCAAGTTTCATCATGTTTTCAATCGAGATTCACTCAATACACTTCACTGAATCACTCATTATTCCATACAAGATCTTGGAAGATCAAAATCTGTTATTCAAGATGTCTAAAGATGCTCTTGCAATGGGAACAAAATCCAAACCTCCTATTCTTTACCGAGGTGAATATGTACAGTGGAGGGAAAGGTTTCTAGAATTCATTAGCTTTTAGGATTTGGCTAATGATATGCTTAAGTCACTGACCGATGGTCCTGCAAAATTCTATGTCACTATCCCAGCTGTTCCAAATGGAAATCCTCCAGTTCCAGAGCAGACTGAGGAGGTTACAGATGCAAATCTGTCTGAAGCACAAAAATGAAGGAAGCTTGGGGACAAGACTGCTCGAAAATATTTGTTATTGTCCATTCCAAATGACATTTATATCAGTGTCACTAACAATACTACTGCTAAATCCATCTGGGATGAGGTATGCAAGTTAATGTGAGGGTCAGACAAAGTTGCTACGAATAGAGCTAGAAACAACCTTATGTCATTTGAGAATTTTAGGGCCAGAGAAGGTGAACTATTGTAGAATACGTACTTCCGATTTGTAAATCTGGTCAGTGAGATGAAAGGGAACGGGTAACAAAATCAAACTTGGACATTAATGTCAAGTTTTTGAATGTCCTCAACACTGAATGGGATAAATATGCAATGGTTATACAACAGACCAAAGACATCAATGATATGGATATTGACATGGTCTATGAGAATCTGAACAACTACCCGGTGGTTGTTCTACGGAAATTTTATGGGAAGAAGCAAGCAGAGAAGGCTACTGTGGATCCATTGGCTCTCCTAGCTGATAAGAAATACAAGTTCAAATCTAAGAAGGAGAAGCTACTAGTGGTAAGCAGTTCAACAGATTCAGAATCATCCGACTCTTCTGCCTACTTAGAAATTGAAGAGATGAAAAAGCAAAAAGCCCTGCTGACTAAGGCATTCCAGAAAAAGTTTTATCGCAAACCCACAAACAACAAGTTGCGCTATAAAACTAGGTCAAGAAAGTATTTGAAGCGCGAGAAGTATGACAAGTCTGGTGAGAGTAGTGGGAAGAAATATGAGAAGTATGATCAGCAAGAGTAGCTTGTCCAAAAGGAAGACGAGCGAAAATGCTATAATTGTGGCAAGCCAGACCACTATGCCTGGGAATGTAGAAAGCCTGTAGTTAAGATTTCAGAATTCTACACCAGAAAGGATTTGTTGGCTAAACAAAAGGAAGTCGGGAAGGCACTGATGACAAAAGATGATCAATGGCTTCACCTCTCTGATGACGAAGACATTCTTGATGTGGATGCGCATATTTGCTTTAAGTCTGAAATCTATCAGAATACATCGGAGTCTAAACAAAGCAAGTCAGCCATGAATGCCGCAGATGATTTCTGGGTTGGGCTGACTGATGAGGAAGAGGAAAAGGCTAAGGTAGAGGATACATATTCACTGAATAAACTAAGAGATGATGTGGCATTGATGGCCACTAGAGGGGAAGCATGCAGTCAAGCACAAGATGAATCTGATTCTGACTTTTCGGACAAGTCTGAGACACCTGAGGTAGAATCTAATCCTAACTCAGATAATGGTAAATCCTGTGAACTTGAAAATAAGTTAGTTCAAATGGCTTATATGCTTAAACTTTTTGAAAAATCGTTGAAAGCCTAGAAAAAGAATGTCCATTCTTTGGAAAATAAATTAAGACTTGAGCATACGTTAGTGTTAGAATTTTCCAAAGATAAGGCATTCACTTGGCATTTTTAAAAGCTTCTGAGGAAATGGAATCAGGAGAAGATTTGAAGAGGTTGAATGAGGACAAAATGCAACTTCATTTGGATTATAACTTTTTGAATGAAAGTTATAAAGATCCACCAAAAACAGAAGATTTCATTCAGACATATTTTGATAAGGATCTTTCTGAAAATACAATTCTCCCTCACAAGCCGTACATTCCTAATTCAGTTCTTGAGAAGATAAACTCTGATCTTGAATTGAAAATCAAAACTTTTGAGGAAGAACATGTAACGCTCCAGGCAGTAATTCATGGTTTAGAAATAAAACTTGCAAAACAGCCTGGACTCAAATCTCAACCTATTCAGAATACTTCTTCTCTTGCAGAAACTGTTAGGAACAAATATTTAGAGATGAAAGCAATTATAATTGTAAGTATAGGGACTTAATTGGTCAATTATAGAAAGTTTAGTTTAGGAGTATATAAACAAATTCTAAGGAATTTGTTTATAGACTTTGCCATTTTTCTTTGTATTTCATGTTGAGAGCAAAGTTAATCTTTTAATAAAAAGGAGATTGTGTGTTCAATGTTATGATTCACCTAGATCTATTATTATCAATTGCTATCAGAGCTTAGGGATGAATTAAATCCAAAATCTTGCAAGAAATCAACAAAAGTTCAACCAGAAATGTAAAAAAATTTTGACCTGTGATCTTCTGGAATTTTTAGAAAATTTATACGTTGACGGATTGAGCTAAATTTTTGATATGTTTTGAAGATCAACGAGATGAAGATCCAGTAAAAATTTCAAGTCATAATTCGACACGGTCAGGGAGTAATCGAATTTTTAATGGGTTAATATTGAAAAAACCTCACTGACATTCATGCAGTTATCGATTAAGGCATTGAACTTTTTTTTTCGAGTATTTAAGTCCCTAAACAAAGTTTGTCTTAGTCAAAACTATATATTTGTAATATGCTACCTGCTTAACAGGTTAAACAAAGTTACTCGAATAGTTTATTACAAAAAAAAAGCAACTTTCTTTTCCAATTTTCACGGTTAAGTTACTTGTTTAGGTCATTGTACCGTTTACCGGTTAATGACCTGGTAACCAGGTCAAATATATAGTTTTGAATAAGAAAAAATTTGTCTAGTGACTTAGACACTCATAAAAAAAGTACAATGACTTATCGATAAATTCATGAAAGTTCGTAGGGTTTTTTCAATATTAACCCATTTTTAATTTCTGAAATTCGTTTTTTACGTTATTGAGATCGATTTTTGGAATATTTGATTGAATTGGAATTAGGTTCTGATTTTTTGAACGAGTATAAAGGTTATAATAACAAACAATTCCTGAAACTTTCGAAGCCTAATTCCAAATATGTTCAGAGTAATTTGATTTTAAAGTTGCTGAGTTCATTTTTCTAACCGAAATAGAGCTGAACGTTTGAAAATTCACTGTTTATCCAATTAATCTGGTTTTTGGATATGTTGTGGGTACTAAATACATGTTTATTGTCCTAAAATTTCAGATTTTAATTCCAAGAATGGAGTGAGAAAGCGATCAATTTCAGAAAGTCATCACTGTGTGTGTTCTTGGTGTTTTCACTATGTGTTTAATTCGAATTTTGAGTTTTAGATGACGAATTCCAGATACATTTTGATGCATCATAACATATTGAGTTCGGTTTTTCATTTAGAGTTGATTGGTATATGATTTGTTTCATAACACTAGCATTTGATCGATCAATTTTACGTTTTTGTTGATTTTGTGTTCTTCGTCATTTCTTGTGATTTCAAGTGTAACCATTTTTGTTTAATTCATTTTTGTTATTAAAAGTTGTTCCAAACTTGTATGTATTTGTTTGCAGGTAATTTGGATCAAGGAGAAGTTTTTTTGAGAAATACGTGAAGTTTTTTTTTGTTAAAATCGTGGATCTGAACTTAGAACTGTACTAAACTGTTAAATCTCGGGCATATCTTCGTTTTTAGTTATATCCGAGTTTTATCACTTTTCACCCGAGTTTTATTACTTTTCACATGAGTTT
This sequence comes from Centrapalus pauciflorus, assembly GCA_020465985.1. Lineage (NCBI taxonomy): Eukaryota > Viridiplantae > Streptophyta > Magnoliopsida > Asterales > Asteraceae > Centrapalus > Centrapalus pauciflorus. Next base: position 146,360 of record JAANYP010000193.1, read on the forward strand.
TATCACTTTCCACCCGAGTTTTATCAAGCATTGTCCGAGTTTTATCACTCACACTTCAAGTTTGATCATGTTTCATCCGAGTTTTACCAAGTTTCATTCGAGTTTTATCAAGTGTAATTCGAGTTTTATAAAGTGTTAAAGCGAGTTTTATCAAGAATGCTTCAAGTATATGTTGTATCATTCGAGTTTCATTCTTCATTAATCGAGATTACTGTGTTTCGTTTGAATTTCATCCTTTACAATTCGAGATTCAATGCTTTATCATCTCATATTTATTGTATAACCTTTGCTGCTTCAATTAGCCATAACATTTGCAAAGCCGATTCAGGCAATTTTCGAGGCCTAATTCGACTCCAGAAATAGTTACAGGCATTTTTCTGTAAAAAAAGCTGAAAAATCAATGTCCAAAAGTCACTTCGGAGCTGATTTTCACCAAGTCATCAACCACAGATACATCTTTCAGAGCTTCAACGTTGGATTTCTATCATCGAACAACCTTCGAATTGCTGATATTTCTGAGCTTAATTGATTTCCTTTCAATTTCCACAAATCGAATAAGATGGGAGCTAAACCCTGATTTTTGTGACATAGATTTTGAAGAGATGAAGCTGGAATTACTCAAAAACCTAAAGGCTTTTAAAAGGAAGTTTGCAAGACAATTATCATCAAAGAATCACAAATCTGAAGAACAGAACACAAAGAATATTGCTCAGTGCTTTATGGCAACAACTGAAGAGCCTGTTGATGTAACTGTACAAGTGAAGGAATTTGAAGTAAAGTTGAAGAATGTGACAAAGCTGGCTGAACAAGCAGATTTTAAACTACAACACGAGAAGAAGAAGGTAGTTTCTCTAGAACTTAAACTGGCAAATGAACAAGATCAGGTGTTGCATCTCACAACTGAGAATTCTAAGCTGATTAAGAAACTTAAACTGTTTGAAAATCAAATGTCTGATAATGATTCCATTTCAAAGTTAACATCTAAAAAGTTTGAGCTGATTGTAAAACTAACTGAATCTGAACAGATTCGTTATAACAATTATGATATTCTTGTTCAGTTAAATATAGATAAAACATTTGCTTTAAATGATATCACAAGACTGAAAGAAGAAGTTTTGAATTTTGAAGAAACACAAAAGGTTATGATTTCTGAGAATCATATTCTTAAAGTTAGAATATCTGAATAATAAAAAACGAAAAGTTGATCATTCTGATTTATCTTTCGAAAGTGAAAAGAATCAGCTAAAACTTATATGTTTGATTTGTCTTCAGATCTTCAACTTAAATATCTTTTAAAGATAAACAAAGGCAATGATAAAGTAGTTGAAAAATTTCCGGTCAAGATTTACCCTGGTGAATCTTCAAAATCTAAGTTTTCAAAAGTTTCCGAAAATACTGGTTATTCTTCTCAGAAGAAAAACTTCCAAAAAAAATACCAAGTATTATCAAAAACAAGCTAGCACTGGACAGATTTTTAGAAAGAAAAGTTTGCATAATTCTGTTCGTTAAGATTCAAGTTTCTTTCATAATTCAGATATTCGATTTTATCATACTAAAAGAAATTTGCTTCCTGAGTTTGAGAAAGAAGATAAGAAATATATTCTGCGATGGGTACCTAAACTTGTAATGAAATGGTTACCTAAACCCGTATTGAGATGGAGACCGAAGAGGGCCAACAAGTGTGGATCCAAATCTGTTTGGATACCAAAGACGTCTTAATTTTGCAAGTTTTGGTTTTAGTCAATTCAGACTAGAACCCAGTCTTCATTGGATATGGTTTTGTAGGTCCTAAAAGGTTTCCATAGAATATTGTTCTAAGCTGTAGAAGGGGGGGGGGGGTGAAGACAGCAAATTAAAATACAACACTCTTTTCTCAATGTTTGTGTATACTATTAACAAATGTTAATTACAAACAAGCTTGACTGCGGAAAGGTTCAAGCTGAAATGACAGATACAACAGATGTTTCAACTAATCTAAGACACACTCAGACTAGATACAATGAATATACTCACTTAGATGAACTCACTGATTTTACAAGACACAGATGGAAAGCTTGAATATGAGCATCTTAGACACACGTACTGTTCTATTCAAGCAGACTTGCATGCATGGAAAAACACACTTCAATGCACGATCCGATTTCTCACTCTTGGTTATCTCACAATCCTTAGAAGCTTCCTTTTATACTCTCACTGAGAATCTCAGTGAAGCTTCTTCATTGGACGATGAGACAGTGGGATGTCTTTCCAAAAAGACAAAACAACTTTTTTGCACATTCTGATAAAGCAGATTTGTCTTCATGTGGTAGAATCTTTGTCTTTTCCTTTTTGTCTCTGTTGCATAAGGCTTTAACCAAAAGAGGAATGTCAACTTTGCATCTTTCTTATTTTGATAAGACCATTTTGATATAAGAAATGGTCTGTCACCCATTTCAAATATCCTTTTGTCTTCATGTAACAGAACAGCGTAGGCAGGCTTTTGCAGTTTCTGTTTTCCACTTTGTCTTCGACTTGTAAACTGATCTTTTAGCCAAAACAAATACATGAGGACTTGGATACATATTCCATAAAGTGTTTAGCCTGTTCACAAAGAACAAGTTCCGTTCACAAAGAACAGAACACTTAGATTCTGTCCAAGCTGCTCAACAGAACAGAGCAGCGTAGACAGTTTATGTCCAGCCTGTTCAGCAGACAGAACAGCTTGGACAATCTGCCTTTGTTACAACGAATGCAACAGTGTAAACAGCTTTGACTACTATTGCAAATCACTTTTCAGGTTTCAATAAGGCATAAACAGACCTTAAATTATACCTTCAAGTGCATCAAACAGGTTTGATAAAAAATCTCTCCCTAAGATGTAGAGCAGGTTTGACTGAGGCCTTTTTGTGCCTAACAATCTTCCCCTATTTGCAATAATCAGTCTAAGCTGATTTTATCAATAATCACTATGTATTTTTACAATACATTTTGCTGAAATGATATTACAACATTAAACTAAAGTAAAAGTTCAGTTTATATATATACTAATTTTTGATTACATAAACAACACATGTTTTTGCAAAAGTACAACTGATGTACTAGTGTATATTACAACTGATGTAAAAATAAAAGTTACAACTAATGTAACAAAGTAAAACTAATGTACATAGAAATTCAACAATTTGGACTGTTGATGATGGGAGCAAATAGTGGCAAGCCTGTCCAACAGATGGACAGCTTCCATTCTTCACCTACTCAGATTGTAGATGGACTTCAAGACAGTGGTATTTTTTCAAGCTCCTCCCTGGTTTCCTCCAAACCCTCTATTTTAACTCTGAGGAAAATGAAACTGGGATGTTGAAGCCCCCCTCTTTCATAGAAGCCTCTGAGCTGGTCCCAGATGGCTGCTCTCCACTTTATCGATTGCCTGAAGGAGTTTGCAAGTCTGAATGCAACAAGCTGTTTGAGACCAACTTTGTGCAGGTCTGATGCTCTTTGAAAGCACTTCTTCTTTGTCAGGGGATCTACAAAAAATACCCCTAGCTCAGGTTCTTCAATCAGCTTGCCATCCTCAAATTCCACTCCTTTAGGCAGACTGTGGTCTACTCCTTTGATCTCTACTGCAACATCACCTTGTTCAATCATGATCAGGAGTTCCTCCAGCTCTGTATCCTTTCTGTTCCTCTTGGCCTATATTTTGGGGGTAGACACTGAGATACCCTTACTTTGTTCTTCTGAAATCAGGCCAAGATCTCTCACTCTTTCCATGAACTTTTTGACATATGCCCTAATAGTCTTAGCTGTTTCAGACTTAGACTGGCTCAGGACAACTGCCAACTCTACCCATTCTCTGTATCCCATCTGAGCAACGTCAATGTAATCTTATGCTTCCAGTTCTGGGCCTGTAGCACCCAATCTGGTTATCTGTAATTTCCACTGTTTGCCTTTTCTTGAGATGCGGACAACTTTGACAATAGATTCCCTGGCAAGTCTTCTGTCAGCAACATCAAAGAACATTTTCCTTGCCAAGTTGTCAAAGTGAATCTGGGCTTTGGCAGAGGATGATTGTTTGGACTTGGTCACTAAGACCGGTGCACCCTGTTCCCTATCACCATCCTTTTCAGCCGCTGACTCCTTAGCAGCTTCAAGCAATTTTCTTTGCACATCCAAAGAAGGCATTTTGATTTTGCTTGCCTCTTTGAATGCAAAGGATCTGGCAGCTTTGGCTGAGGCTTCTTCCTTTCTTAGTCTTTCCAGGGCTTGGAGCTGTTCATCTCTGTACTGATAGTATTTCTCCATAGGAATACCCATTTCCTTAGCCCTTGCCTTGTCAAACTTTAGCTGCGCTGCTCTTTGGTGGTCAGGGTCTACAACTGCTTTCCACTTTCCTTTGGCTGTTATAGTTTGAACAACTTTAGGAACCTCTTCCTCTTCTTCTTCTTCTTCTTCCAGAATCAGATGCCTCCTTCTGCTTGGCCTGTCCCCAGGAATGTATTCCTCACCCTTAGTTTGGGCAGGGTTTGGAGATCCAGCCTGAGTAGGCTGAGCAGCTTCATTATGTTGGAAGACATCTTCAGTTGGACCTGTTTGTGATGCACCTGCTGCTTGACCAACAGATACTGATTTCTCCTTAGAAGGAGAAGAGGTTTTCTCCCCCTTAGACTTAGTCTTTGAGGCAGAGAATTTCTCCCCCTTTGAAGGAGATGGCTCAGAACCTTCAACAACTGGTCTGCCTGGAGAAACAAATTCAGCAGGCTTAGCAGCAGTTTTGGCAGCAGGTTTGGGGCCAACCAGGCTATGCACTAAGAAAGCCAGATTGTCCTTAACCTCTTCAAGCTGGGTAAGGCAGGTCTGAAGAAAGGAGGACTGAGAATCAGCAAATGAGGACAGCTTAGATAGATTTTCTCTGTCAGAAGCTGTGAACAGCGAACTTTGAAGTTGTGCAAAATGTAATTCAAGAGAGTCTTGCACATCATCAAGATTTGCTGACACAGAATTGGACAGAGAGACAATGAGAGAGTTTAAGCTGGCCAATGTAGTAGGATGGGTAGTAGTGCAACAGGTGAGGAAAGTGGAAAGCTATTGGGATATGGCTGTCATGGAGGACACAGAGTCCTATTGATGTGAAAGGATGGAGGAGAGTGTTGTGGAGATGTTTTGCAGCTGTGCAGTGAGTGCAAGCAGCTGTGAGGACTGATCAGCTTATGGAGTGGTTGGAAAGGAACTCTTGAACAGATTAAAGAATCCCTGGAGCTGTGCAGACACAGAGTCTGAGATTATAGAGGGTAGGGAGGTCATGGAATGTTCCAAAGATCCAACCTTGTTGGTCAGCAACGAAAGCTGATCCTTCAAAGGAAGATCTTTGGGGGATGCAGGAGTATGGGTGGATTGTTTGGATTGTGTAGAGGGTGATGAATGCGATGAGGATGAGGTAGGTGTTTGAGGAAGTGATGGAGAGGGAAGGGTGACTTTGGACAGAAGTTCCATAGCCTAGGCAAAAGTAATATGGCCCAGCTTGGAAGGGTCAGTGGGTCCCTCAGCAGTGGCTGTAGCTGCTTCATCAGGAGAACGGGCTGAGAATGATGGCCTTTCAGATGCAGCTTGTGTTGCAGCACCTTCATTAAAGCATGGGGTGGTTCCCTCAGCAGCACCTTGGTCTAGAGGTGCCTCATCATGGGGAGATGGGATGTGCATTTCAACATCAGCAGTGGTGAAACCTGCTGATGGAATTTGCATACGAGGAGCAGCCTCACCAGAGGGATGGTATGTCCCCTGAGGTTCATCAGCTTGGGAGGTTGGTCCTTCAGCAGCTGTTAGGTGTACAACAGCTGTATCATGAGGAGCAAAAGTTGGAGGCTGATTTATTGGATGGTCTAATCCAGCAGGTTTGGCACCTCGTGCAGACTCAGGTTGTGTAGGATAAGGATGGAGTGGAAACTGTGTGGACTCAGTGAGGAGTGGAGTGAACTCCTGTCTTTCAATATTCTCAGCCTGTTGGGAGGCTGGAATAGTTGATGTGGTAGTCTCCATATGTACAACTGGCTCCTGTTGGGAAGAACCAGAGGGCCGAGGCTGACTCAGGGTAAAATCTTGTTGGAGTGAAGCCTGCTCCAAATGTGCTAAACCTTCCCCCAAAATAGGAGAGGCAGCAGGGGTTGCTTCTTTTTCAACTGAACCCTGTTGAGAGGGATCAGAGGGGCTAGGTGGGTTGGTTGTTTTCTTTTTGGCTATGGTTTTGCGTCGATATAGTCTGAGAGATGATGTGGAGGATGTGTGTTGTGGAGAAGAGATGAAGGGATCTGTTTGGACTGGTGGGGAGACTGTGTCAGAAACCGGTGGGTTGACCTGTTTCATAGTCTCAGGTGCCACAGAGGCACCAGCCACAAAGGCTTCAGGTTCAACATATGAACCAAGGTGAGAAGCCTGCTCCCCCTCAGCCATAGAGGCTGATGGAGCAGACCTGCTCTTTTAACAAATTTAGCCCTAGATTTGGATTTTCCCTTGGGAGCAGTCACCGGATCCACCCTCACAGTAGATGGTCCTTCCACCATAGCAAGCAACCTCCTCATTGGAGTTGATAGAGGAGGCTCATTTGGAAGTACAGGGGTGTAGAAAACTCTATTCCCAATCACTAGGAAAGCAGCAGTACGTAACATAGGCTGAGAGTTGTATAGATGCTCGCCACAGACATGCTTGAAAATGAGGCTCAGAAACCTTGGATATCAAACAGCAGCTGGACGTGTTTCCTGCTGCACAAGGTTCTTCAAATTCATGAAAATCCACCGAGCCATGTTCATGGTAGTCCCATCTACGAGCTGTAGGACTATTGGGATCTCATCATGGCTAAGCTGGTCAAAAGAACTAACTTTGCTGCTGAAGCACATCACCACAGAGGGAAATAGAAAGCTGTAAGTAGGTGATAAATCTATCCTGAACAGGGTGGCTCCAATCTTGGGCTCTGCTACACCACAAAAATGTAGCAGATTTCCCATTTGATCATTTTTAGGCTGTGGCTGATCATAAGTTTCAGCCATAGTGAGATGAAGAACTTTCCTGATAAGACCAGTAGTGATCTCAATGGTCTGAGTCCCATTGAGAATGGTTCCTATTATGATTTTGGTTGCTGGGTCGTAGGCACAGGTGTACCAAAACTCATATACCATCTCCTGGTACAGGAGTGGCAGTCATGGCGTAATGCAGAGGGTGAACCTTTAGAAAATCCACCATATCTTCATAACCTTTTCCCACATAGTTTTTGGGAATGGTTAGGTTGGCTATGTAGTTTGTGGGTTTCAGTGTTAGCATTGTAGTAACATAATAGTGTTTCTGAACATCTTCACCAACAAATATTGGTAGAAAGGGGTTGTTTCGCTGAGCCATAGTGAAAGTAGTGAGGATATGAGCACAAGACACTTAGTCGAATTTAGGGTTCTTTGGAAGTTATGGAAGCAGTAAGGAAGACGAAGATGAAACAGTAGAGAGGTATTTATAGGGTTTGAGTGTGAGTGGGTATGAGAGAGAAAAGTTTGGGCGGTTGATTTGAAAAGTTCTTTAACGGAAAATGGAACGGTTGTCCATGTTAGAACGGATGTCAGACCACTCGAGCCCTTTTTAGTCACTAACACACGTTAACACACATTATTCGCAGTAATTAAGTTAAATAAATACAGAAATTAAATAACTTAATCGTGAAGGAAGGTAATTAAAACTGATGGTCTAAGCTGTTGGTCAAACCTGGGAGGAGCAGGGTCATCACAAGCTGTTCATTCTCCAAGCTGTTCATTCAACCTGTGCAGCTATGCAAGAACAGGTTGTGTTCAATAGCTGACCAGGTTAGAAGACAATGTCTTGTATGACAAATTGATAGAGTGAGAAGGTTGGAGGTTTGATCAACAAACCAGTTTTGAAATGGAAACTGATATTGTCAAACCTGTTATACGCTCAAACTGTTCAAGTTTTAAGAAATTGGCTAAGTGTGGAACATGCATAGTTTGTTTACCTAAGCTGTTCTGAGAAACTTGGGCAGTGTGAGACATAGAATAACTTAGAACATTTAGGACACTTAGTCACTTTTATTTAACATGCCCAACTTGCTTACAAGATAATTAAACCTGTTTTCATCAAGAGGCTTGGTGAAAATGTCTGCAAGCTGTTCATCTGTGGAAATAAAACTTACCTCCACATTACCTTTCTGGATGTGATCCCTGATGAAGTGATGTCTGAACTCTATATGCTTTGTTCTGGAATGAAATATTGGATTGTTGGAGATAGCTATAGCACTTGTATTATCACACAGAATAGGAGTCTTCCTATATACAAGTCCATAGTCTTCAAGCTGATGTTGCATCCATAGAATCTGCCCACAGCAGCTTCGAGCAGCAATATACTCAGCTTCAGCAGTAGACCCAAACCTGGTGTACCCTTAAGGTATCTAAAGATTCTTTTTACAGCAGCTAGATGTGATTCTTTAGGATCAGCTTGAAACCTAGCACATAAACAGGTAGCAAACATAATATATGGTCTACTAGCAGTTAAGTATAGCAAGCTCCCAATCATGCCTCTGTAAGCTGTTACTGAAACAGCTTTGCCACTGGCATGTGCATCCAACTTTACATTGGTTGCCATTGGGGTTTTGATTGGAGAACTTTGATCAAATTTAAACTTTTTCAAAAGATCTGAAGAATACTTTCTTTGATTTATGAAAATTCCATTTGAGGTTTGTTTAACCTGTAATCCTTAAAAGAAAGTAAGTTCTCCCATCATACTCATTTCATATTTAGATTTCATGAGTAGTGAAAAATTCTTGCATAACTGCTCATTAGTAGGACCAAATATTATGTCATCCACATAAATTTGAACAAGCATAATATCATACTTCACCTTCTTTATGAACAGTGTGGTATCTACTTTACCTCTGGAATAACCATTGCTCATAATGAAATCAGTTAGAGTGTCATACCAGGCTCCAGGGGCTTGTTTTAGACCATAGAGAGATTTGTCCAACTTATAGACAAAACCTGGATGATGTTCATTTTCAAAACCTGGAGGCTGCTTGACATAGACTTCTTCTTGCAGCTTACCATTCAAAAATGCACTCTTCACATCCATTTGAAATACCTTCATGCTCTATGAGCAGCGTAGGCTAGAAACAAATGAATTGCCTCTAACCTGGCCACAGGAGCAAATGTTTCATCATAGTCAATGCCCTCTTCCTGTCTGTAGCCTTGAACAACTAGTCGTGCTTTATTTCTAATGACATGACCTTGCTTATCCATATTGTTCCTGAAAACCCATTTGGTGCCGATTATTGTTTTTCCTTTAGGAGCAGGAACCAGCTTCCATACTTTCTTTCTCTCAAATTGATTTGAGTTCTTCTTGCATGACAGTGATCCAATTGGCATCTTTAAGTGCTTCATCTACTTTCCTTGGCTCCAATAGGGACACAAAGCTAGAAAACATACAAAAGTTTCCTAAACTATCCCACTTGTTTGCACCCCTTTGTTGATGTCACCAATTATTTGATCATTTGGGTGACACCTGATCCACTTAGGATCTTGCCTCAATGAAGATTCTCCTGAGTTATTTGAATCTTCAACAGGTCCTGTTGAGCAGCTCTCAAGATTTTCAGACACACAAATATGTTGAGCCTATTCACTTGTTGAGCATTACTCTCCATTGTTGAACATATCAGCAGAGGATCCAGGAAAATCAGTATTGATTGGTTCAGTACATGAAGTTGTAATTATGTCAGTACACTTATTCACACAGGGTGTATCAACATAGTCATCATCATGCCCATCATGATTAGCAGGTTCCACTCTGGACGTAGTGGAAGCTTTTGAGTCCTTTCTTCATTGATGGAATGCATAAGATCATCAAAGTTGAATTCTCCTGAAACTGATTTAGGAACATCTTTGGTGGAGGCACTCCTAGAATCTTCAAAGGTGACATTGATAGATTCATCTATCACCTTCCTCTTGTTGTTGTATACTCTATAGGCTTTGGAGATAGCAGAATATCCAACAAACACACCTTTATCAGCTTTGGGTTCAAACTTTGCCAGTTGGTCCCTTTGATTCAAAATGAAGCAAGGACATCCAAACACATGGAAATAGCTAAGGTTTGGCCTCATCTCTTTGAGGAACTCATAGGGAGTCTTGTTGAACTTTTTCACCACCAAGGATCTATTTTGGGTGAAGCAGACAGTGTTGAAAGCTTCAGCCCAGAATGATGAAGGTAAACCTGATGCACATAGCATGGTTCTAGCAGCTTCAATGAGAGTTCTATTTCTCCTTTCAGCAACTCCGTTTTGTTGTGGAGTTCTTACTGCTGAAAAGTTCTGTGAGATCCCTCTTTCATCACAGAAGTCCTCAGGAGTAGTGTTTCTAAATTCAGTACCATGATCACTTCTAAGCTGTTTTACTTTAGCAGAGTTCAGCATTTCCATCTTCTTGATAAATCCAATGATTTCTCTAGCAGCCTCTCCTTTGGTCTTCAGAAAGAACACCCATGTAAACTTGGAGAACTCATCAACCGTTACTAGAGTGTATCTTCTCGCTGATAGACTTGGGACACTGACTGGTCCAAACAAGTCCATGTGGATTAAGAAGAGAGGGTATCAATAGAGAAATTGTTCTTAGATTTAAACGATGATTTTCTCTGCTTGCCTTTCTCACAAGCTGTGCAGAGTTTATCCTTAACAAAGGTTATAGAAGGCAAACCTGTTACCAACTCTTTCTTACAGAGTTTGTTGATATTCTTGAAGTTCAGGTGTGATAGCCTTTTGTGCCATAACCAGTTCAGGTCTGCATTGCTTCTTGAGATAAAGCAGGTTTCAATTGTGGGATCAGCAGATTTCATGTCCACAACATATACACCTTTCTTTCATTGTGCACACAGCACAACTTTGCCTTGGGGATCCAATATGTAACCCAGGTGCTCATCAAAGTTATCCTTGTAGCCAGCATCACACAGTTGACTTATGCTTACAAGATTATATTTCAGCCTAACCACATAGGCTACCCTTTTGAATACTGCAGCACCAGCTTGAAGAGTTCCATATCCTTCTGTGGATCCTTGTACATTATCACCAAATATGACTTTTGGCCCTTTTTCTGGCCTGAGATCACTCAGCAGGTCCTTGTAACCTGTCATATGTCCTGAGCAGCCACTGTCCAAGTACCAAACCTGGGATGGTTATTTGTCCTGCAGAGTGTCATGAGAAAATATTAGTTGTTTTTAGGGGAACTCGTCATAGGGATGAGTTCTCCTACTTCATCAACATTTGTTGATGGACCAGTGATATCCACACTAATATTTCTTATTTGGATGGTATCAGCCTGGATACCATCCTCATCGACTATGTTACTTCCAACACTGCTCGTTTTTGCATTGATGGAACTAGCAGAGTCAACAGGCCTCATGTCCTCAGTTTCAGGGCAGTCTTTGGCCATATGTGTCTTCTTCCTAAACTTATAACATTTTGTCTTTTTAGTCTTTTTGGAAGAAGAGCATTCAGAAACATATTCTGGATTATTTTTGTTGATTCTGTAAGCAGGTTTAGCAAACTTATTACTGTTTTTAGATGAATCAACAGTTTGGGTAGAAGGCACAATGGCAACAGCTTTGCCTGTATCTTCTTTCCTATTTTTGGGAGGACAGATATCAAACACAGGAAGTTTGATTGGCCTTTGACCTTCCATAGGTTTGGGAAACTTATTCCAAAATTTCTCAGGTTGAGCAATGGCTTTGCCTTTGCCCTTACTGAGATGCGATGGTTGTTGCCTATCAACATAATCACTGCTTTTGGTCTTGAAAGACTTACCTTCATTTATAACCAATTTTCCATTATGATTTAAAAACTTATTTGAAATCACAACAGATTTACTTTCAACATGAGGCCTGACAAACCTGTTTGTTGAGACTAGCTTACCATTTACTTTTTGAATGAAAGTGCTAGGAACCTCACCAAGAGTGGATAAGTCATTTTTCAGATTATTTATCTCAACAATAGAAGCGGCTTTGTCAAGATCCCCTCCAAGATAGGCTTGGATTTGTGTAGGGATCTATTGACTAATGCAATGGCTGACTTTTTGTGCAGATTGGCACCAAGAGTCAACTATCTTTTGAAGTTTTGCATGTTTTATGTCTGTTTCTCTCTTTTCTTCTAGTAAAATGGAGTTGATGTGTTTTAATTCATCAAGCTCAGTTTCCAACTTATGGAAACTGTCCAGTTTGCTAGATTTTATGTCAATATCAGTTTTAAGCTTAGAGATTTCAGACTGTAAAACATTGTGCTTCTCAACAGCAGCTTTTAAATCAACAAGAATGTATTCAAACATTTTTTCTTTTTCATCAGAATTGTAAGCCAAAAAGTTTTGTACCATGTACATCATTGTGGGATTCTAGTTCTCTAAGCTGCTGAAGGCTTCAGCTTCAGCCAGGTCTTGTTTGTAGTTGTTGGTTGATGGGACATCAGTGTTGGCCATCAGACAGTTGTTATCTTCTTCATCTGAAGATGAGTCAGATTCCTCCCAATCACATGTCTCAGCCATGAGTCCCTTTTGCTTGTTGGAAGCCACTGAGTTTTCTAACTTTTTCAGCTTAGCCATGGCCATAAGGTACTTAACCCTGTAGCCATCGTCCCTGTTTGTCTTGAACAGTTTGGATGACTGACCAACAGCTTTAGACACACAGTCAGCAACTATGTGACAAGTTTTGCCACATTTAAAGCACTCAGCCTTTGTTTTATCAAATGCCTTCTTTTTGACAGCATTTGAGTTCCTCTGCAGCATTCTTCCACCAAACCTCTTATTGTTGAACTTTTTGACAAGCATTGCGCTCATCATCAAGTTTAGCAAGATCTTCACAGTCTTCCTCTTCAGACATCTCTTCCCTTTCATCATCAGCCTGTTGATCAGGTTTTGTGAACACATCACATACTTGATCAACAGGTTGTCTCACGCTGGCCACCAAGGCAGCACCTCTCTTAGACATTTCCAAGGCATTTCTTTTCTGTTGCCTTGACTGCTCATCATTCAATAGGGATCCATACAAGTTTACAAGATCCATACTTTTGATGGTGCCTGAATTTCTCAAGATAGTAGAAAAATAGTTCCATTCTTCAGGCAGGATGTCCAAGAATTTGTTCAATAGAGTTAAACTGTCCTTTGTGATCCCAACAGCTTTGAGATCATTGATAAGAGCAGTTAACCTAGTATAGGTTTCTGTGAGAGACTCCTTAGGTTTTGCAAAGAAGAGTTCATACTGTCTAACACGATTGTTAATCACATTATCCATTGTGATTGTGGGACCATCATAGACGGTACACAAAGTATCCCACATCTCCTTTGCAGTCTTTATTTTCTTAACCTGTTTGAACACATCATCAGGAAGAGAAATGACCAGGTTGTTCCTGGATTTTGCATCAAGAGCAACCAGCCTTTTATCTTCATCAGACCATTTAGCTTTGGTCTTCTCAAAGGTTCTGATCTCAGGGGCAGCTCCTTCAACAACAGGAGTGATAGTAGTAACAGAAGTTGGCACATAGGGACCTTCCATTACTATCTCTGGCAGTTGTACATCCAGATTCTCTAAGTAGAGCATCATTTTGCATTTCCAATCAGAGAAGTTTTGATGATTGAATTTGGGGGGTTTGGCCATTGAACCATTGTCATAGTAAGAGGAGGAACTGGCAGCACTGTTGTCCTTGGGAAAGAGGGGAGAATGAGAGATCTAGAAGTTGACACACACTCTATCTGCTCTCATACCAGTTGTAGGTCCCAAAAGGTTTCCCTAGAGTATTGTTCTAAGCTGTAGGGGGGGGGGGTTGAATACAGCAAATTAAAATTCAACACTCTTTTCTCAATGTTTGTGTATACTATTAACAAATGTTAATTACAAACAAGCTTGACTACGGAAAGGTTCAAGCTGAAATGACAGATACAACAGATCTTTCAACTAATCTAAGACACACTCAGATTAGATACACTGAATACACTCACTTAGATGAACTCACTGATTTTACAAGACACAGATGGAAAACTTGATTATGAGCAGCTTAGACACACGTACTGTTCTATTCAAGCAGACTTGCATGCATGGAGAAACACACTTCAATGCACGATCTGATTCTCACTCTTGGTTATATCACAATCCTTAGAAGCTTCCTTTTATACTCTCACTGAGAATCTCAGTCAAGCTTCTTCATTGGACGATGAGATAGTGGGATGTCTTTCCAAAAAGACAAAACAACTTTTTTGCACATTCTGATAAAGCAGATTTGTCTTCATGTGGCATAATCTTTGTCTTTTCCTTTTTGTCTCTGTTGCATAAGGCTTTCACCAAAAGAGGAATGTCAACTTTGCATCTTTCTTCTTTTGATAAGGCCAATTTGATATAAGAAATGATCTGTCACCCATTTCGAATATCCTTTTGTCTTCATGTAACAGAACAGCGTAGGCAGGCTTTTGCAGTTTTTGTTTTCCACTTTGTCTTCGACTTGTAAACTAATCTTTTAGCCAAAAACAATACATGAGGACTTGGAAACATATTCCATAAAGTGTTTAGCCCGTTCACAAAGAACAGGTTCTGTTCACAAAGAACAGAATACTTAGATTCTGTCCAAGCTGCTCAACAGAACAGAGCAGCGTAGACAGTTGATGTCCAGCCTGTTCAGCAGACAGAAGCTTGGACAATCTGCCTTTGTTGCAACGAATGCAACGGTGTAAACAGCTTTGACTACTATTGCAAATCACTTTTCAGGTTTCAATAAGGCATAAACAGGCCTTAAATTATACCTTCAAGTGCATCAAACAGGTTTGATCAAAAATCTCCCCCTAAGATGTAGAGCAGGTTTGACTGAGGCCGTTTTGTGCCTCACAGGTTTCTATACACATCAGTGCAGAACCCGGTTTTCACTCGTATGGCTTCTTCTCACAACATAGCAGAACCCATACTTCATGCATATGGCTTCCAAATACTTCATTTGGAACCCGCACATCCGTGCAAAGTTTAACAAGGCTTTCAGTTATTTCAGACTTAAACCCGAGCTTCCGCAACAAAGGCTTCTATTCACTTCAGATTAGAACATGAATATGATGTCACATCCTTGCCTTAAACATGCTTGCTTATCCCAGGATTAATAATAAATGCATAAAGCTAAATAAAATATTACAATAAGTCTTGCACTACACGTGCTACAAGGTTACAGTACTAAGTTGCTAAAAACATCACACTATAATTAAAAGCAGCTACCCAGAACCCAAGGCATCATAAAGCTATACCACAAGCTGAAAGTGAGCTAAGTCCTCTGGGTTGATTAGATAATAGACCTAAGCAGAAGGTCCAGCTTGTTCTTTACCTTTTCCTGTAAAAATAGTGAGTAGCAACTGTAAGCTAATGCTTAGTGAGTAAACAGATATTCATGAATGCATGTAAAATATGAGGCGAAAGTGCCTATAAAGGCTGTTATGCTTGCTTGCTTGCTTATTTGCTTAATACCCAGAAAGAATGCTGCACAATTGAGACATTTCACGCAGAAAGGAGATGCCACCACTAGGGGTTTACCGCTGACAGATGATCAATCTGTGATGCGGGGCTAGCTACCCGCATAATGCTCAAGGGATAGTGGTGAACATCAGAATTGCTTGCTTGCTCAATATAATGCTCATGAGATGCACAAAGAAACGCTAAAACAAAGCTTGCTGTATAGTATGCAGAACAATAAGCAGATAGCAAATAAATATGCACATTAGTAGATCAGATGTAAGATCCGGCTAAGCTGGGCATCGCCTGTACCACAGTGTTCGCCTTCACTCACAAAAGTCTATTGAATTCCAAAGAAGTCATATAGAAGCAAATTATGTCTCAATTTCATATAAAACATGTAAACAAGAATAAATGTTACTCACAGTACTGAAAATGCTTTGAAATGCTCTGAAATACTTGCTCGGGCTTATTTACGCTTTACATTGCTTTATAACGCTTGCACTTGCTTATCTAGGCTTTAATATATTCTGGCGCTGGCTTTGACTCGCAAATGGGCTAAATGGCTTATGTATAATATCTGAGGTTTAATATTACAGAACATGTGCTAAATTAATACTGCTAGCTCAATATTCCAACATTTATAAGCCATAACTTCTAGCTAAATATTTTGCTATTTATTTTGCTAATTTATGCGTTGCTCATTAATTTTATCAATTAAATTCGAAATTTAGGGGGTTAGATTCGAAGACATGGTACCAAATTCGAAGATAGATTCGAACCAGGGGTTAGATTCGAACCTCATTCGAATCTGAGGATAGATTCGAAACCCATATCTCGAATCTAGCTCTATTCGAGCTTGTTCTTGGTATTTCGAGTCTGTTCTATGCATACTCGAGTTTGTTCATAAACTACAGCTTTAAACATGCATTTTCAAGCCTCAAATCCACAAATAAGCTAAGTAATAAGCCTCAATTTAGTTATATGATACATATTCTACCATATTTTAGCTAAAACTCATACGAAATCAGCTTTAAATCGCCTAAAATGATAAACTCGAATTTGTAGCTTCAAAACCGAAAGTGCAGAAAACGAAAAGGGCGATTCTTACCTCAAAACCGTATGAAATCTCACATGCAATGGTAGATTCGAGTAGTACACTTCGAGACCTTTCCGATGACGTATAGAACTCGAGATTTGGCCTGTCGGTTTGAGAGAAAAGTTAGAGAGAAGTTCGGGTTCTAGAGAGAGGAGCTCTGGAAATGCTATATGAGTTTTTGCAAAAGTGAGAAAATGGAGCACCCAACTCCTATTTATACTGAATCTCGAAATTACATCATTTTACGCAAATTGCTCAAAACTACTTAAAATAAAAATGCAAATAAAAGCAAGGTGTCATATATGAAAGATGAATCTTTCTGAAATTCCTGCCCTGAATTCAACTCTGAGGCTGTTTTGACAGAAGGAGTTTTATTTTACAATTTTTGGCTCTTGATATATCTTTTATGAGTGACTTAACTTTGTGTGCTTATTTCCAGGAGGAATTCCAGAAACACTCTGATGATGATATCTTTTCACAAAGTTGTGTGCAATTTTTTAATGAAATATTTTTGTGCACATGTAAATTTTTTTAAGGATGTTGCTGAATGGTGAACAATCAAGGCAACAAAAGAGAAATGCCTTGGAAATGTGCAAGAGAGGTGTAGCCTTAGTGGCCAGTGTGAGGCAACCTGTTAATGAGGTGTGTGATGTGTTCACACAAGCTGATCAACAGGTTGATGCTGACTTGGAGGTACTCTCAGAAGAAGAAGATGAGTGTGAAGATCTTGCTGAACTTGATGATGAGCAAATGATTGCCATGCTTTTCAGAAAATTCAATAAGAAAATATTTGGAAATAAGTTGTCACAAAAAAATTAGGTGCTATAAAAAAGAAAGCATTTGATAAATCCAAGGCTGAGTGCTTTAAATGTGGCAAAACTGGTCATATAGCCGTTGACTGTGCGTATAAAGATGTTGGCTCCTCTTCCAAACCTTACAAGACAAACAAGGACGATGGTTACAGGGTAAAGTACTTTATGGCCATGGCCAACTTGAAAAAGTTAGAAGACTCTGTGGCTTCTAATAAATAGAAGGGATTAATGGCTGAAAACTGTGATTGGGAGGACTCTGATTCATCATCTGATGAAGTGGATAACAACTGTCTGGTGGCCAACACTGATGATCCCTCTACAAGTAACTTCAAACAAGATCTTGCAGAAGCTGAAGCTCTTAGCTCTTTGGATAACTGGAATCCTACAATGATGTACAAGGTATAAAATTTTAAAGATTACAGTTCTGAAGAAAAAGATAAAATTTTTGATTACTTGCATGTGGATTTGAAAGCTTCTATTGTGAAGCATGATGATTT
This sequence comes from Centrapalus pauciflorus, assembly GCA_020465985.1. Lineage (NCBI taxonomy): Eukaryota > Viridiplantae > Streptophyta > Magnoliopsida > Asterales > Asteraceae > Centrapalus > Centrapalus pauciflorus. Next base: position 164,233 of record JAANYP010000193.1, read on the forward strand.
AAAGTCTGAGATTTCAATATTAAAAACTGATCTTGAAATAAAATCTAATGAACTTGACAGTTTTCATAAGTTGAAAACTAAACTTGATGAGGTAAAACACATCAATACAATTTTGTTAGAGGAAAAGAGAGAAACAGACTTAAAGAATTCAAAGCTTCAAAAGACTGTTGACTCTTGGTGCCACTCAGCTAAAAGAGTTAATCAATGTATCAATGAGCAAATTCCTGCTCAAATCCAAGCCTATCTTGGAGGAGATCTTGATTCAACAGCTTCAATTGTTGAAATCAAGAATCCGGAAACAGATTTGTCCTCTTTTGGTTAGCTTCCAAATACATTTATTCAAAATGTAAATGGAAAGTTGCTTTCAACAAACATGTTTTTCAGGCTTCAAAACACTAACAGTTTATGTGAAAAGGCTGTAAAGGCTGGTAATGGAATGTGTTCACCCTCAAACCATCCTACTAAGTGTCCAACAGGTTCACATAAACAACAGAATGGAAAACTAGTTAAAACTGTTGCATTGGTTACTAATCGTGTCAATAAGACAGGTTTTGAGGCCAAAGCAAATAGTAAGAAACATGTTCCTCCATTCAATGTTGAGTTGTTTGAGAAGAAATTTTCAAAAGGAAAGCGACTTATATCCGATAGGGGTAAGTCTCATGTTGGAAGTAAATTTGATGTGATTTCAAATAAGTTTTCAAATCATAGTGGTAAGTTGGTTATAGATGAAAAAAAATATTTTGTTAAAACCAGGCATGATGACCATACTACCACAAGTAGGCAAAAGTCATCACAGCTCAGTAAAGGCAAAAGCAAAGCCATTGCCCAACATGAAAAAACTGGAAATAAGTTTTCCAAACCTAAGGAAGGTCAGAAGACAATTAAATTGCCTGTATTTGATATCTGTCCTCCCAAAAAGAGGAAAGAGGAAACAGGCAAAGCTGTTGCTGTTGAGCCTTCCATAAAACCTGTTGGCTGTGCTAAAATAAGTGAAACATTTGTAAAACCTGTTAATAAGCCCAATAGAGATAAATCAGAATGTGTTTCTGAGAGTTCTTCTTTCAAGAAATCTAAAAAGAGAAAATGCTATAAATGTGAAAAGAAAACTCACATGGCCAAGGATTGTCATGAAACTGAGGAAATAAGGTCTAGTGACACTATTAGCTCCAACATTGCAAAATCAAGCAGTGTAGGAAGTAACCTTGTCAATGAGGAGAGTATCTCATCAGATACTATCCAAATTTGAAATATTAGTGTTGATCTAAGTGGTCCATCAACAAATGTTGATGAGGAAGGAGAACTCATCCTTATGATGAGTTCCCCTAAGAACTAATGTTTCCTCATGTCACTCTGCAGGTTAAACAACCAAGCCATGTTTGGTATCTGGACAGTCGCTGCTCTGGCCACATGATAGGTTGCAAGGATTTGCTGAGAGACCTCAAGCCTGAAAATGGCCCAAAAGTCACCTTTGGTGACAATGTCTAGGGATCCACAGAAGGATATGGAAACCTACATCCTGGTTCTGCAATCTTCAATAGAGTAGCCTATGTGTCTGGGCTAAAACACAACCTTGTAAGCATCAGTCAACTATGTGATGTTGGCTACAAGGTTAATTTTGATGAGCACTTAAGGTATATACTGGATCCTCAAGGAAAAGTTGTGCTGTGTGCACAAAGAAAGAAAGGGGTATACATTGTTGACATGAAATTTGCTGATCAAACAACTGAGTCTTATTTCATCTCAAGGAGCAATGCAGACCTCAACTACTCATGGCGCAAAAGGCTATCACACCTGAACTTCAAGAATATCAAGAAACTCAGTAAGAAAGAGTTGGTAACAGGTTTGCCTTCTATGACTTTTGTTAAGGATAAACTTTGCACAACTTGTGAGAAGGGTAAGCAAAGAAAAACATCTTTTAAATCTAAGCATAATTCCTCTATTGATACACCTCTCTTCTTAATCCACATAGACTTTTTTGGACCTGTTAATGTCTCAAGTCTAGGAGGTAGAAGATACACCTTAGTAATTATTTATGAGTTCTCCAGGTACACTTGGGTGATATTTCTAAAGACCAAAGGAGACGCTACCAGAGAAATTATTGGGTTTACCAAAAAGATGATAGTTTTGAACTCTGCCCAAGTCAAGCAGCTTAGAAGTGATCATGTACTGAATTCAAAAATAGTACTCTTGAGGACTTCTATGAAGAAAAGGAATTTCTCAAAACTTTTCAGCTATATGGACTCCACAAAAAAATGGAGTTGCTAAAAGGAGAAACAGGACTCTCATAAAAGCTGCTAGGACAATGCTATGTGCATCAGGTTTCCCATCATCATTATGGGCTGAAGCTGTCAACACTACTTGCTTCACTCAAAACAGATCCTTAGTGGTAAAAAGGTTCAATAAAACTCATTATGGGTTACTCAAAGGGAAAAAGCCAAATATAAGGTATTTCCATGTGTTTGGATGCCCTTGTTTCATTCTGAACCAAAAGATCAGCTGGCCAATTTTGGATCCAAAGCTGATGAAGGAGTGTTTGTTGGATACTCAGCAGTTTCCAAAGCCTACAGAGTATACAACCCCAAGAGAAAGGTGGTAGATGAATCCCTAATGTCACCTTTGAAGAGTCTGTAAATCCTTCACCCAAAGTTGTTCCTGAATCAGTTTCGGGAGACTTTAGCTTTGATGATCTCATGCATTCCAGTGCTAAAGAAAAGGACTCAAAAGCTTCCATATCACCCAGAGTGGAACCTGTTAACCACAATAGACATGATGGTGACTATGTTGGTTCACCCTATGTGAATAAGTGCACTGATATAGTCAATGTAGCATGTTCAGAACCAATCAATGATGATTTCCCTGAATCCTCAGTTAATGTGTTCAAAAACAATGGTTCATCCTCAACAGATGAACAGGCTCAAAATATCAGTGTGTCTGAGAGCTTTTCTACAAGACATGTTGAAAATGAAATTGATACAAGAGAATCATCATTGAAACATGAGCCTAAGTGGATCAGGTGTCACCCAAATGATCAAATAATTGGTGACATCAATAAAGGGGTGCAGACAAGGTGGGACAGTCTTGGAAACTTTTGTATGTTTTCAAGTTTTGTGTCCCTATTGGAGCCAAAGAAAGTTGATGATGCACTGAAAGATGCAAATTGGATCACTGCCATGCAGGAAGAACTCAATCAGTTTGAGAGAAACAAAGCTTGGAAATTGGTCCTTATGCTTAAAGGTAAAACTATAATTGCTACAAAATGGGTTTTCAGGAACAAAATGGATGAGCAAGGTCATGATATTAGAAATAAGGCAAGACTAGTTGCTCAAGGGTATAGACAAGAATAAGGTATTGACTTTGATGAAATATTCGCTCCAGTTTGCTAGGCTAGAAGCAATTCGTTTGATTCTAGCTTATGCTGCTCACAAGAGCATGACGGTATTTCAAATGGATGTAAAGAGTGCACTTTTTAATGGAAAGCTGCAAGAAGAGGTATATGTTAAGCAACCTCCAGGTTTTGAAAATGAACATTATCCATGGTTTGTCTATAAGTTAGACAAAGCACTCTATGGACTACAACAGGCCCCAAGAGCATGGTATCACACTCTTACTATTTTTCTTATGAGCAATGAATATTCCATATGTAAAGTGGATACTACATTGTTCATAAAGAAAGTGAAAACTGATATAATGCTTGTTCAAATTTATGTGGATGACATTATATTTAGTTCTACTAACGAACAGTTATTTTTAAAATATTTTACTGCTCGTGAAATCTAAGTATGAAATGAGCATGATGGGTGAACTAACTTTCTTGCTAGGATTACAGGTTAAACAAATCTGAAATGGAATTTTTTTAAATCAAAGAAAGTACGCATTAGATCTACTGAAAAAGTTTAAATTTGATCAATGTTCTCCTATCAAAACATCAATGGCAACCAACGTTAAATTGGATGCTGATACATGTGGCAAACCTGTTTCTGTAACAGCTTACAGAGGTACGATTGGGAGTTTTCTATATCTAACTGCTAGTAGACTAGATATAATGTTTGCTACCTGTCTATGTGCTACGTTTCAAGCTGATCCAAAAGAATCACATCTAGCTGCTGCAAAAAGAATCTTCAAATACCTAAAGGGTACACCAGGTTTGGGTCTTTGGTATCCCAAAGACTTTAGCCTTGATCTAATTGGCTATTCAGATTCTGATTTTGTGGTTGCAGGCTAGATAGAAAGAGCATAACAGGTGGGTGTCAACTCCTTGGTGGAAAGTTGATCAGTTGGCGCAGAAAGAAGCAGAATTATGTTTCCACTTCTACTGCTGAAGTTGAATACTATGGGCAGAATTTATGGATGTATAGCATCAACTTGAGGGTTATGGTGTTGTATATCCTATTCTATGTGATAATACAAGTGTCATAGCCATCTCCAACAATCCTGTCTTCCACTCTAGAACAAAGCATATTGAGGGCAGACATCACTTCATAAGAGATCACATCCAAAAAGGTAATGTGGAGGTAAATTTTGTTCTCACAGAAGAACAACTTGCAGATATTTTCACTAAACTTATTGATGAAAATAGGTTTAATTCCCTTGTATGCAGGTTGGGAATGTTAAATAAAAGTGACTAAGTGTCATTGATGTTCTAAGGCTACTAAATCAATCTGATAAAATCTTATTAAGCAGCTTTGACAGAACAGGTTTCACCATTTCTGTACTTAGTCAGTTTGTTAAGAATTAAACAGGATTGGAATGTAACAGGCTTGACAAAGTAACAAGTTTTTCAAAACTAAGTTTTTTTCTTTCAAACATGTCTGGTTGTCCAAACCTGAAACCTGCTCAATCTATATTCTGTCATACAAGGCAAGCCTTGTAATCGGTTCAGTTATTGAACAGGTTTCACAATGAAACCTATTCTCATATAACTTCACAGGTTTCATAGACAGGTTACAGAATGAACAGCTTTGGATGAAATACTTTCATCACAGGTTTGAACAACAGTTTTTGAACATCAGCTTTTAATTAACATGACTTCACATTTAAGTTACATAAATTATGTATTTATTTGTCTTAAGTACCTGCTGATAACGTGTGCTACGTGTTTAAGTGGAGATAAAGTGTCAAGTAGGTCTGACAAACGTGCTGACGTGGAAACCGTTCCGTTCCGTTAGTCATCACATTTCAAATCAGCTGCCCATTCTTTCTCTCTCCCACTATCTCACATTCAAATCCTATAAATACCCACTTCACTGTTTCATCGCCTTCTTCTTCCCTACTGCATTCCTTTAAATCTATACTCTCTGAAAACCCTAAATACATTTAAAAGACTTAGGGGTTGTTTGGTAGAGAGAGTTGAATGGAGAGAATTGTGATTTCTCTTGTTTGGGAGAAATGCTCTCAACTTTTGGGCGGAGAATTGAATTCTCTAGGAATTGTTTGCAGGCTAAATATGGAGAAATGCAATTCTCTCCATTTGGTAGTGAAATGGTGAGAATTGACTGTCTTGTGTCTCTACTCCACCTGAGCCACCATTTCTCCTCTTTATTTCTCTGTTGATACCAAACAAGATACACAATTTCAATTCTCCACACAATTCCATTTCTCCCCAATTCCATTTCTCCCCCATTTCCATTTCCATTTCTCCTCATTTCTATTCTCTGTACCAAACGCACCCTTAGTGTCTAAATATTGTGCATTCTCACCTACTCCAAAAATGGCCTCCATACTCCACTTGTACCTGTATTCCTTGGTGATGATTTTATCAAGCACCCATCAGGCACCACCATGCTGACCATCAAACCCACAAATTATGTGGCATACCTAACCTTTCCCAAAAACTATGTTGGGAAAGGCTATAAACAGATAGTTGAATTCCTGAAGGCTCACCTTTTGAGCTATGCCATGACAGCCACTCCTGGCGTCATGTATCAAGAGATGGTTTATGAGTTCTGGTACACCTATTCTTATGACTCTGCCACCAAAAACCACATTAGCCTTTTTATTCTCGTTGTTGTTCCCACGACAACAAGCAGCTATGGAATAGTTTTAGAATAACTTCAAATTTATTCTTGGATTTCTAAAACATGCAAAATAGAACGACATTAAAGATATCATGTTAATCTCCTTTATCTCAATAAACACAACATGACTTCCATCAATTTAATGCTACTGTTCCTTTATCAAATGTAACGGTAACACGATCTATCGAAAAATTAATTTCAGACATGATCTTAGTGGGAGTGTTCTCTAGTTAACTGACTTAACTTCCATTATCTTTGAAAAATTACACTAGTTCTTTATTACAACTTCTTGTAATATTATTCAGACCCATTCTGAATCTCCTTACAAATTTATATCCATTATCTTTAGAGGAACTGGTAAATCACTCATAAAGACACCAGGATTAAAATTTAGGAGCTCTAGCAATTCAGATTAATTGCTACTAGTGATACGTTTAGATGTTTAGTCTTGAATCTGACAGTATGCAGTTTATCTATATCTTAACAAGATATCTTTAATAACATTGTGTTCAACATTTGTGATATGTATCCATAACCACAAGATTCTGGTAATCGACAACATTTCGTTGTGGTGTTCTGTCAAGCTTGCCGACGACTGTTTAAACAAGTCAAAGGCTATTACTTGACTAACCATCACACAAGTTGTATACATTTCACATGTAATTTTAATAAATGCAATTATACTTCTTGTCTAAACAACCTTGACTTATCAAGTCTTTATTTGTTTCTGACAAGTGAAGTGAATTAACCTCCATGTAACTCCTTTACATTTAATTCTGCATTTTATTAGTTTCATTTATATAATCATGGATGACTATCCAACTCATATAATCTCTTGAACTAACTTTCAAGAATCAACAAGTTCAATGAAACTGCATTTGAACACTTGAACAATTTACACAACAACATGGTAACCCTTTTTATCTTAATATGACTACTAGCTTGTCCAATCTCCATTGACAAGTTACTATTCAAGCTCCACTTGAATCAATAGTCTATAATCATGGTTTAGTAATCTTAAACAATAGGAATTTCAAGCAATAAATTTTCAACTCCAAAAATTAATTTATTTATCCCAAAAATATATGCAAGAAATTCAACTACAAAGTTGTTTACTACACCATGATAAACTATTGATGACATGAAAAAATAGTGTCCAGCAGAGTATTCTCTAAGATGTCTCTATGCTCCCACTGAATCTGTCATCTCTTTTCACTTCATTTTAGTCATTGCAGACATTATGCATAAAACTTTGTTCAATTAGGTATCACATATCCAAGAACAATAGAAGTGACTGATTCAGATACACGAAGTCTCAATGCGGTCAACCTTGACCGTTTCCAAGTACTTTGGATAATTCCTTTCCCAGTGCCCAGTTTCCTAGCACTCAAAGAATTTGTCATCCTTGGATTTGACTACTATGGTTCTAGGTTTTAGTTACTTGTTAGATTTAACATCCGGCTTGGAAATTTACTTTCCCTTCCGTCTCTTTCCCTATCTTCTCTTCTTAATCATTCCCTCAGCGGTCTATTGCATCTGATACAGCCCACTGGTCATTCCATGCATATTGTAACAAATTACAAATTGCAAATTCCATCAATAAGGAATTGTGAATCAGATTCGTGGTCATTCCTGTGTCACGGAATACCCAAGTCTGCTAAGATGATCTAGATAACCTTTCATCTTTAGCAAATGGGGTCTAACAGCTGTTCCTTCTGCTATTCTGCAGGAGCTCAAAGCCCTAGTTGTATATGTTTCTCAGTTCGAGCCTGAGCCTAGAACATATCCTTTAGCTTGACGATACATCTGGCAAGCTGAGACGTCCACAAGGCTGGTCCGCAGCTCAGATGTCATGGTCGCTAGCATTAGACATGCAACATTGACCGAATCCTCAGAGTGCTTCTTGTGGAGATTTACTTAATCATGCACCCAACGGAGGGTGAACCTACATGAATAAGCCACTCAGGCAGGCAACTTATTACCAATTACAACCCCTTTGCAACTCTTAGATCTTATGAGATTTTCAATTTCTTAAATTGATCATGTTTAATCTCATCAACACCTTAGGAAACAGTCTTACTGAGGAACCACTACTGACACACACCATATAACAACTGCAAGTCACTGGCCCAAGTATCACTTAGAATCCGCAGTGCTTACCTCACAGCTCTCCGAGTTTGCGGCGTAAACACCCAACGAAGGCTGAACCTACTTACGACGACCGGTCACCGTGAGTGCCACTATATGGACGGCGTGTTGTGTCAGATTTTTTTAATTTGGGTTTATAACCAGTCTCTTACCAAGAACTAGTGGCCATTCAGGTTAGTCAGCGGGCAGGATCCTTTCGGTTCTAAACCTCTCGGAAATTCCTACAAACATAGCCCTAGTGTGACTGTCCTAGACACCACCTATTCTGGTAAACAATCCAGTTAATGTGCCAGTTTTAAGAATTTCAACTCTTTGATCATATGACATTTTAAAAATAAATCCCATTTTATTTGAAAAACTAATTTCGTAAAAATGTCATATCTAACACCTGACAAAATAATTAAAGTTTCCAATTTAAACTTCCTTTTAAATACTTTAATGTTTCATCAAAAATGATTGTAGTTTTGATTTCTTTTATTTATCTACTTTGTCACCACAACCACGCAGATATAAATAAAGCATAAAGAAATAAAACATACAACCACATGGTGACATAGTCTTGCCGAAACTAAATTGGTTTCCTAGAGCCATACAGACAAACCAATTAGATCAAAACCTAAGGGACAAAATCAACACACAAGGCAAGAAGGATGAACTCTTTCAGCTCCAACTAGCCTCAGCATCCGATGATCTCTCCAAGCGTCCTTGATGGATGACCTCCTTCTTGATGGACATCTTCGCCAAGAATTTTTACATAATTTTAATCTAAATACATTTGTCTATTTTCTAACCTATTACAGATTACATCATAAAACTCGGGATTCTAATGGCACGCAGGCCTTCCGAAAAATATAACCAATAATAAAATAGCAAATATTGAGATTAAACAAACAACCATCACAAACAAGGGGTCTCAAGGCTCGGCTATGTCACAAACATAAATAAAGCCATAAAGCATATTAATAATCCAGAATTCATTATCATCTTGCCATGAAAATAATTCCAAGACCAATTAATCTACCATTACTTGAAGTAATTATGTCCAATATTGTCCTTAAATTAAATACGGTTCATAAACTCGAAATTCAGGAACACTTTCCAAAATTAGAAACTTTTTCCCGAAAAATTCAAATTCAATTCCATATTTGCATTATCTTTGGATTCAAAACTACACTTTTCTTAAAATATTCAATTAACAATTCAAACACCGTTGAAACTTAAACTTACTATTTTAAGAAACTTTTTACTAAACAACCTTTAATAAATATAGTTATTATTTTTAAATAATATTGATAAATAATTTAAACTTTCTTTAAATAATTATCAATTAACTATTATTCTATAGAAACATCTTTCCAAAAATAAATAAACTTTATTTAAAATGTCAATTTTCTAAATAAATAATTTTACAATATTTAAAGAAAATTGACCATCTTTAAATAACACCAAAAATTTTCTTTATGGTTTTAAACAATTTCTACCAAAAACGTTAATGTCGAGATCAAATTTCAAAACATTAAACCATGACCGAGCACGAAACTTAAAGTCACGATTTCATCAATTTGAAAATAGAATCCTTAAATTAAACTCCCTTTAATTTAATTATGCATTTTATGGAATTAAATATTAAATGCATATATTAAATCTAGTTTATAAATTAAAATTACCAGTAATTTTAATTTCAACGTCAAAACTTAACTTTTAATTAAAATCGATTTAATTTAAACGACGAATTACCGGAAAACGGAAACGAACCAACTTAGTTACCGACTCATACTCGGGTTCTATAACCCATATGAACTGAAAGCAAGTAGGGTAATAAACCCTTTGACGGCTGAAATTAATTGAAGCCATTAATCAACTCACTTTGATTATTTTGATTTCCATATTCCAATTAATCGTTTAATTATCGAATCGAATAATATTTAAACCGATTTGTGAATTTTATAAAAAAACTAATAAATTCTCCACTTTAATTTTATAAAACCGAAAACATATTTACAAATATTTTGTCACAAATGTCTAAACATTAATAACCAAACACTTTTGATTTATTGATTCGATTTTAACGCATTTAATTTAATCGTTCGAGTTTAAACGTGAATTAAACGACACAAAGGAACAAATAATCCATCACCTCAGTTACCACATCACAACCGAGAGGTCATGGGTCTCAACCCATGGCCGAATCTCTAGATTAGATTTTGCGAACCGAAACGTTTAACTTTCGACTTTAATCAATTAAACACTTTTAAACAATCAAACATCAACTAAATAAAACGAACTAAGGTTTAAAAATCCCGAGTTCCGAGAAACTCCAAGGTTGGCCGAGAATCACCATGGGGTTTCCGAAACCTTTGGTCGATTTTCTCCAAGCCAAATCAAAACCTTAAACGTTTTAATTATTGATTTCGATCCTTTAAACACATTTAATTATTAAAGATCGAAACTTTAAGATCGTTAGACATAAATACTCGAATAATACTATCATATGTTACTTGAGGTGGCTCTGATACCACTGTTGTGAATTCGTATCGTTTTTCATAAAAACATAAACATTAATCATATTAACGCACAACAGAAGCTTTTTAAAAATACGATTTCCATACACGGATCATCAAGTATACATAAGATAAGTAAACGAGAAAGCAATAAAATCCGTACGTATTCGATGAAAAGAATACACGAAGGAGATGCTCTCGGTATCCACCGGTGATGACACGGTCGAGCGGCGCCAAATATGCAATCGAACACACGAAGAACGGGAAAAATACACAATTATGTGTGTGCTTGATATGGCGCTTTTGAACACCACACACACACCTTCATGTGTGTGCGTGCCGTGTTGCTTATAACCCAAAAAAAAACCCTTTTTTGTGTGAATATATATACACCTCTTATATATACATATGGCCGTATATATATATATATATAATATATTAAATTTAAACTTTAATATATTAATATAATATATATCATAATAATTATGTTTATTATTTAAACCTTATATAATTATCTCTATAATTATATATCTATTAAATAATATTTATCTTTTATATATTATCTAATAATATATAAATGACTAGATAATTATTTATGATTATCTCTATTTATTTGTTTATAATTATCCATCTAGTTATCCAATAATTAGATGATAACACCAATTCAAATAAATACATCTTTTATTTAATATCTAATAATAAATAAAAGACTAGATAATTATAATTTAATTATCATCCAATGACAATTAAATCACTACAATATCTGATATTGCACTTTTAGTCCCCGTACTTTGAGATATAATTAATCATCCATTAATTTTAATCTCAATGATCATTTCGTGTCATAAACAATATCCAATATTATTTATTCAATAGTTTAACTGCATCTGCTCAGTTGTGCTCATCGGTGTGACCCTCAAGTGTTTTATGAAGTCAGCCATGATGCAGTAGTAATGTCATCTTTACACACCATATACTAACACTTTGAAATCCCAATCCCTTGAGTGCTTTGTCGAGTCGGATGTTCCAAGCTCTAGGTGCCTGTCGCAAACCATAGAGTGCTTTGGACAACTTGTAAACTTGGTGTTCCTTTTCGGTTACCACAAATCCTTCTGGCTGGCTAACATAAAATTCTTCTTCTATGTCTCCATTCAAGAAGGCTGACTTAACATCAAGGTGATGAACTTGCCATCCTTCCCGAGCTGACAATGCTAGTAGTGTGCGAATCGTCTCCAAACGGGCTACGGGTGTGAACACTTCATCAAAATCAACTCCCTTTCATTGCACGTACCCCTTCGCAACTAGCCGAGCCTTGCGTTTTGTTACGTTACCATCAGCATCTTTCTTTAACTTAAAACACCCACTTTAACCCAATTGGTGTGTGTCCAGGTGGCAAATTAGTTAATTGCCATGTTTTATTCTTCTCGATTGCCTCGATTAATTTCACCATCGCATTCTGCCATTCATTGTCATTTGCTACTTCTAGATACGTAATTGGTTCTTCAGCAGCAAACATCAACTCCTCTTGATTGTCTTCATTGGATAGGATCTCTTCATAGAAATCTAACAAAGACCGAAAACCACGAACTGGTGTATGATGAAAACAAGAGGAATCTTCTTGAGCATTGTGTGTACTCGATGTATTTTGTGAACTTGTTGAACCGGTTTCTGCCACTACTGATGTTCCCAGTGGTGAAAGAGTGTCACGAGTAATAGGTTGAGGTGAAGTGAGACGACTCAACTATCACGTGACATAGGGCTGCCCATCTCTTCTTTCCCAGCATCACCGTTGAAAATGGTAGTCCACCCTGGACTGGTCTCGGTCTCACTTTGGTGTTGAACCCAATTTCACTTTCTTTTCTCTTCAAAAACCACATCGCGACTAACATGCAACTTGCTTTTATGAGGATGAAATAATCTGTATGCCTTACTTCCAGACTCTACTCCCAAATATACCATTGGCATGCTTCGATCATTGAGTTTTGTCAAGTGGGTCTCCAATGTCTTGGCATGAGCAATGCGCCCAAAGACTTTAATGTGCTCAAGAGACGGCTTCTTACCATTCCAGGCTTCATAAGGAGTCATATCTTTCACACCTTTTGTCAGGACACGATTTAAGATATAAACCGCATGGCGGACTACTTCACCCCAAAGAGTTTCTAGTACGTCCATTGCCTTCAGCATGCTTCTTGTCATTCCAAGTACAGATCGATTTCGACGTTCCACCATCCCATTTTGTTGCGGGGAATATGGTGCAGTCAGCTGCCTCTTGACACCTTCTTGATTACAATAATTAGTGAAGCTTTGAGAGTTGAATTCTCCTCCTCGATCGGTCCTTAGCATCTTCAGTTTGTAAGGGCTTTCAATTTCAACTTGTGTTTTAAACTTCTTAAACGCTGTCAATGCATCATCTTTAGTCCTGATGATATACACCCACATGTACCTACTATAATCATCAACAATTAGTAAAAAATATTGATTGCCTCCCATTGTTTGTGGTGAGATCGGGCCACATAAATTAGCATGAACCAATTCCAGAGGCTTATTTGCTCGATATTGAGTTTCCTTTGGGAACGGATGTCGAGTTTGCTTTGCAACTAAACATCCATCGCAAACTTGTATCAGACTATCGATCTTCGGTACACCTTTCACCATCCCTTTCGCAACCATAGATTTCATCACCTGAAAGTTCAAGTGCCCTAGCCTCGCATGCCACAGCCATGTAAAATTATCGAGACTTGCTATAAGACATATTGGTTGTGCAGTACTAAGACAAATTTTGTACAAACAATTCTTTGATCATTGCACCTTCATTACAAGCCTTTTTTACAGGCCTTAAAAAATCATCCAACATCTCAATTCTATACCCAACCTCAGTCATTTGACCCAAACTCAAAATATTACTATGCAGAGCAGGAATGTAATATACCTCAGAGATGACCTGTTGTTCGCCATTTTTCCTCTCAATAGTATAGACCCTCTGCCTTTGATCTGTACTGTGGACCCATCACTGAAATGAACTTTACCAGTAACATTTTCGTCCAGTTCAGCAAATAAAGCACGCACACCAGTCATGTGGTTGCTCGTCCAATTATCTAAGTACCAAATGTCTTTACCGTTGTTGTCGTCAACACCATTTCATCCTGGAAACACTTTCTCTTCGTTTAACAACACCATGGTACTTGTGTTTTCACTGCATACTGTCAAAAGCAAAGCAGGTTCATCCTATTCTGCCTGGGCCAGATTTGCCTTGTCACCTTTCTCCTTTGGTGAATTGCCTTCCGAAGCATAATGATTGTATTCATCACACTTAAAACACTTTATATGCCTCTTGTCTCTACCCTTCGATTGATTGTTTCCGCCACCTCGTGGTGCTGCAAAGTTACCACGACCCCCTCAGCCACGACCATTTCCTCGGCCACGGCTACGGTTACCACCCCGACCACCTCTATCGGGGTGTGAAAAACCTCATCCTCTTCCAGGTGCCAAAGAATTCCCACTAGACACCTTCTGGATGGACTCGCCTTGAGATCGAGTAAGTGATAGGTTCCCTTCTGTACTTGTATTTCCACTTCAAAGACGAATACGATCTTCATAAGCCTTATGTCTGCCAATTGCTTCTTCAAACGACATCATATCCACGTCCGAATACTGCTCAATAGATGCAACCAACTGGAGACACTTATCAGGTACCGAGTCAAGATGCTTTCTTACGAGAACATTGTCTTCGAGAGTAGCCCCGAGAGTATTGTACTTTGACATCATACCACTTAATTTTCCGGCAAAATCATCTATGCTGTCACCGTCTTTCATCCGAAGGCTCTCAAACTCGTTCTTCAGAGTGTGCAATCTTGCCTTTTGTACGCGGTCAGCACCAAGGTATCTCATCTTTAATGAATCCCAAACCTCTCCTGCAGTCTTTTTCTTCGCAACTTGCAGAAGACCATCTTCTGGTACCGCTTGGAAGATGAACGCTCGTGCAGACTTATTTTTCTTCTCATCCACAGCCACTCCGACTGGTCGTTCGATTGATTCCCATATGCCCTGGGCATCCATAATTGCCTCCATCCTGATCGCCCATGTGGTGTAGTTTGTCGATGTTAGCATCGAACACTGAAATGGGACACTACCGCCCTCCTTTCCTTGTTTTGTGACGATCGACATCTCATCAAATCTGGGGTCTTTGGGCATGAACCTTGAAGCTCTGATACCAAATGTTGGAAATCAAATCACCAGAAACAGAAGGGACACAAACATGCAAGGAGAAACAACGATTAACACACTCTTCTTGAGACAATATTCTGGGTTTATTTCATAAAAGGAAGAACAGGCTACAATACTCTTGAAATGAAGGCTACGACAACTCTAATATAAAAGTGCAGAAAACATAATTAAAAGCACTAATAAAACTAAAAATAAACTGATATAAAACCCACAGGTTCCAACACACCCACTATCTCCACCATACTAGGCTAACGCAATTAATATCCAAGTCAGCATTATATAGTCAACAATATTGACATTTCATTGTTCATCTATATCTCTTAGTTTTTTAATGTCTTTATAGCCTTTGAATCTCTTTATATCTTGGTGAATCAGGTTATATTTAAGTTAATATGTTATTATGTTAAGTTACGTACATAGGCTTATTGATCATCATTGCTATCAATTAGTCCTATATAATTCATTTGTTGATTTTCGCATCTTGTATGTATTAATATTTATTGGTCATGGTTGATTCATGAGTGTACAAGCAATCATTCACTTGATTGTTATTAGACTTATATAAAATGACTAAATATGTAAAAGATCACCGCCATACTTAAACTCGGGGTTAGTGACATGAACATATGAAATCATACATATACACATGCAGTCATTCACACATATGTATTAAATAATTTTCCAGTATTATATAGTCAACAATATTGACATTTCATTGTTCATTTATATCTCTTAGTTTTTTAATGTCTTTATAGCCTTTGAATCTCTTTATATCTTGGTGAATCAGGTTATATTTAAATTAATATGTTATTATGTTAAGTTACGTACATAGGCTTATTGATCATCATTGCTATCAATTAGTCCTATATAATACATTTGTT
>JAANYP010000193.1:182500-197500 GCA_020465985.1 Centrapalus pauciflorus
AAGGGCAAAAGGCTTCATTTTTCCATTTTACTCTCTCTTTCTACTCTCTCTCTCTAGAATTTTCTCTCTACATCTCTCTAAGATATTTCGCAAACCGACCGTCAGATTATCGAGAATTATACGTCAACGGAAAGGTATCGAGGAATACAACAACAATCTACAAACAGATTTCTGATTTCATACGAATTGAGGTAAGAATCGAATCTTTTAAGTTTATAGTTTCGGTTTTGAAGTTAACTAGAATTCGAATCTGTTGTTTTGTGCGAATTTGAGCTTGTTTTGCTTGAAATGTTGCTGGAATATGATAATATATGCATAGTAGAATCGAAACTAGGTATTATACATGATATATTAGTGATTTTAGCCTTAGAAATGAAGGATTTAAGTTGAAATGATGAACAGACTCGAATACGTCAAGAACAGAGTCGAAATGCATGAACAAACTCGAAATTGGTGCTAGATTCGAGTATATACTAGAGTTTAACCATCAGATTCGAGCAAGGGTTCGAATCTATCATTATAGGTTCGAATTTAGCCCCTAGATTCGAATGGTGTTCGAGTTTAGCCCCTAAAGTCGAAATGGTTCGAATTTAACAGGAACTCGGCGAGTTCCTATACTGAACTCGGCGAGTACTAGCCAATTTTGGGCTGATTCGAATGGGTTTTAAAGGAATCGAATCTATGGACTAATAAATACACTTTTGGGATATTTTTGGTAGTATATTAAGGCATATAATGAAAGGTTAATTGGAAATAATAACACACCAATTGATGGTTTATATCGTGAGTTTCGAATGAAGGTTCCGAATGTCGTATTACTTTTATTTGCATAAATTAATGCTAAGTTGTTAAAGACCATGTAATGATAGTATGTTTATCATATGGAAATGAAACAGGTCCCTTGTGGTGTTGTTTAACCCACAGTGGGGTACTTGGAGGATCCGGTTGAAAGCCCGAAGAGAAATAATATCGGTTAAAAGATAAAATTACGCACCCACTGTGAGTACAGTAGATTTCGCATGTTTATATTTGTTTTATGTAAGCTTTGCCTGATGAGACTTGTTGTTTCATTGATTGTTTGGAATTCTACTAACTTGCGTAGATTTAGATGCACATTCTTACTTGTTGCATGTCCTTTCGGTTGTTGTGCATCTAGTGATGGACCGGTGGGTCGCATCGATTACTCTGATGTTACTGTGCTATATGACCTGGAGCTGATCCCTCCTAGGCCCGGTAGGCAGTATGTCATCCCCGATCGTACGTTTGTCTCAGATGGTATGTTTAAATGCCGAGCTTTGAGCTCGAAGGGGCTGCGGCTCTGGTCCGTACTTTGTGTACGAAGAGGATATCCGATGTTGGTCATCTGTGTTATCCTTGGGCTTCATAAAAATTTATAAAATGCATAATCTCTGTATTCACTAAGCATCCGCTTATTCCCCAGTTGTTGATTTTTATTTTACAGGAAAAGGGAAGTCTACTGCTGGACCTTCTAGTTAGGTCGTTTGGAAGATTTGGGAGACTCGGCACTATTTGATCGGTAATTGTGATTTGGACAATGTTGTAATATATTCTGGATGATTGTAATAAATGTATTGGTGTGTAGACTTAGACTTGGTACCTTATAGCACCGTAGGGTGTTTAACACTTTTTGTACTACTTTATTTATGTTTTTAATGCTTCCGCACTTAATTTAGGTTATCAGATCATTATGTTATTGTATGTTGGTGATTAATCCTGGGTGTATTGTAATTGGTGGTTGTTGTGGCAAGGGTGTCACACGAGATGGTATCAGAGCAGTTGTTTGAGATTCAAGAGTCCGTGAGGTCTTGATCTCAAACATTAGGTAATGATATGTAGTGGTTTAAGTAATGATCTGAACTAAGATAGGTTACGATCTAGTAATTATAAGAGATTGACTATCATACGGGACAAATGAATGGTGTCTTTAAGTTTATGACATGTTGCTAAACAAATTATATGTTTATATTACAGAACATGTCTGGAGGAGGAATGACACCTGAAGAAGCCAGAGAGATGATGCTAGCTATGATGGCTGAGCAGAATCGAATGATTCAAGATCAGTTTCGGGCTCGAGATGAGGCCGAAGCTAAACGAAGAGAAGATAAGAGGAAGAATAAGGAAAGAGAGAAAAGCAATGACGAACAAGATGACAATACTGGGTCATCTAATAAGCCCAGGGGCTGTCGGTTTAAGGATTTTAAGGGAAATGGAGCAGTCGAGTTTAATGGACTCGGTGATGCTGTTGCTGCTCTGGAATGGATAACAACCACAGAACGGACATTCCGAATCAGTGATTGTGCTGAGAAGGACATGGTCCGGTTCGCTACTGCTATGTTCACCAAAGACGCAGTAATGTGGTGGAATTCAATGGTGAATGCCTTAACAATGGAGAAGGTTTTTAGAATGACATGGGCTGAGTTTACTGAAATTTTCACTCAGCAATACTGCCCGGCCGATGAACGCCGAAGACTAGAAGCTAAGTTCATGACACTAATTCAGGGGACTAAGTCTGTGTCCCAATATGCGGTAGAGTTCACAAGGCTAAGTTTATTTGCGCCTCATCAGGTTGATACAGAAGAAAGAAAAGTTACTCGATTTGAGGTTGGTCTTGATTTGGAAATCCGAAGGGTGATGAGCAACGTACGTTACCCCACGTTTGCTAGTCTGCTGGAAGCTGCCAGAAATGTAGAACAGATCCTGATTATGTCAGGATATGTGATGGGGTCTGCTGATGCTGCTTCAACTAACCCAACTCAACCTTTACCGCCGAAACGTCAACGTGAAGGAGGCTACTCTGGTTCTGCACGATCATCACAGTACTCGCGACCACAGTCTTATCGTCGGCAGTCTAGTTCTCCTGGTCATGCTCGTGCATGTTTCTGCTGTGGAGAATTGGGCCACTACCAAAGTGAATGCCCACGAAGATCGGATGCCTGCCATAAGTGTGGTGTATGGGGACACTACAGTAGGAATTGCAGAAGGAACGATCCAGCTGCTGCTGCACCATCGTCGACTCGATCATTTGGAGCATCAAGTGGTGGTTCAGTCAACCGCCGGAACCAGCCAAAAAGGGGACAGACTAGTGCATTTCAGATTACCGTGGAGGAAGCTAGGGAAAACCCGGAGGTGGATGCGGGTACGTTTATAAGTTAAATTTATGCTTGCAATAATGATGTTTAATTCTGATATCAACAAGCCTTTTGTGTCTACTGTTTTGAACAAACGACCAGTCATGACGCTGTTTAAGTTACTGGCTAGATTTGACATAGAAGTTACTAGTAACACATTAGCCGAGTTAGAATACCTATATCATAGTCGCACCTTAGAAAATTAAAGATGTAGTCTTCAAATTTGGATCTTACTCCGATATCATTTAGTGAATGTAACGTAATAAATATAGAAGATGTCGACGTTATAAATAAGAATGACAATGTCAAAAAGGAAATATAATGCTACTTGAGGATAGTATACTTATTGATATGATAATTGATCAATAAGAAAGTTAAAGAGACTTTGGACAGTAATGAAATTTGCTTATACCGTAAAGAAAGGTCTAATACTACGATTCGGAATCTAAAAGAGATTCGGAGGTGGTCATGAGTTTTGTTTAAATTCTGGTGCCAATTAATTAAATCGTAACTACTGCATTTGTGCAATCAATGTTAGTCTTTTGGACTAAGTTGATAGTTGAGATTGATGTTGAAATTGTTAAGTAACACATTAGTTAACGTAGATCATGTGTATCATGATTGTCCTTTAGTGATTGAGGAGGTAGTACTCAATCTTGACTTGATTTCAATAGAGATCGGTGATTTGATACGATAATTAGAAAGAACTTATTAAATATATGTGACAAGACGCATGTAGTTTGCAATGAAGGAATAATAAAGATAACTTCGCCGAAAGGAGGCGAGAAAAATTGTACATATGAGTATTGGAGAAGTGGGGATCAATGTCTAATGATGATTGTTAGGTCCCGAAAGCTGATTGCTTAGGGTCATGAGTCTTGTATGGTATATGCTATTGATACCAAGATTGAAGAGAGAACTGTGGCCGATGCGCCTGTTGTCCCAAATGTTTCCATAAATGTGTATAGAAGACTTGTCTGGTGTGGCACCTGAAAGACAAGTGAAAAGTTGGTATTGACTTGATTCCTGGAGCTTCTCCAAAAGTTTGTTATTCGTACTGTTTTGTATCTACTGAATGTGCATAGATTAAAGTGGTTTGAACAAATTGACTATAATAAATAAATATCCGCTGCCGAGAAATGATGATTATTCAATTAGCTGCATGAGAGCTAATTATTTTTCTAAGATTAATCTACGAATGGGATATGATTAGTTGAGGTCCGAAAAGGGAATGTACTGAAATTGGCTTTCAGGAATATTTATGAGCACTACGAGTCTCTGGTCACGATATTTTGATTAAGTAACACCCCAACCGTTTTATGGACATCATGAATAGAGATTTGTATATCAATGATGGGGGAATCGGTAATTGTAATTATCGATGACATTCGGGTATAAGTTTTAAGTTGAATATGTCAAAACGTGAATTTTGATTACAATAGATTATAATTTGTGGTATGTGATTTCTGGAATTGGATCTCGGAGGATTCTGTTAAAAGAGGAATGATTGAGAATTTGGAATCTGTCTCGCAGTAATTACAGATTTAAGAAGTTTTCTACGATTGGTAGATTGTAGACAACTTGATTATTCAGTATATTTTATATACAGACTCAAGAAGTTTATTATTGGAAAGATTTTGCACAAGATGTACGTGGGAAAGGTTATTAATATTGTTTTAGTATTCTAGACTCGATTATGTCAGAATAGAAGAGTTGTTTCATTTTCAACTCTTGGTTTGTGTTATAAGTGGGATTAAACACACATATAGCTATGAGTACAGCTTACTGACAACTGATAGAAGATCAGAATGAATGGACTATTTCCACATCGGAATATATGATGAGACACCTAAACCAATCAGTTTTGAGGGAAACGATGTAGTATATTTATTAGTATCACCGATGAGGTGTACTACTTGTTTTGAAAAAGGGATAAAATTTGCACTGAGGTGAGTTGGTTCATTGAGAATAACAGAAAAGTTAGGAATCTGTTATCTCATTTATAATTATTTAAGGAAATGTCGAAATAGCACTTGGTAATTCATGAAGAAATCTTTATTAAATCTTCACAACTGGTAATGAAGATTAGGCTGATTATAATGAATTAGAAATCATAAAGGGTTAGTATATGTTGAAAAGTCGGAATATATTATGAATACTGTGGTAATGAAGAATAAGAAACAAAGAGATAGAAATGGTGCTTGTACGTTGGAAGCATCATAAAGGAGCAAATCATACATGGGAAACTAAGTCAGAAATGTTAAGAAAGTATCCGAAACTGATTGAATCCGAGTAACTTCGAGGACGAAGTTGAGCGTGGTGGAGCCCATACCCTTATGTTGTCGGCCTCATAGTACAACTCCTAGAGGTTGACTTCATTTTTTTAATAACAAACTCCATACACTATCACCATCAAATCCTCATTCATCATTTCCTTTCACTTCAACCAAATCCTCATTCAACCCCCACTTTGCAAGACGAATTTTCTCTATAAATAGATACTCAACTCTTTCATTATATTCACACCTTCAAAATACAATTTTCTCTTCTTTCTCCCTCTCAAATCCGGCCAACAAGCCTCACACAACACAAAAGTAGCAACTTCTGTTTTATAAGTGTTTTAACAGTTCTTTTGTGCAACTAAGTTCAAGATCAAGTCTCCTACTCAATTTCATTGTTTTACTTCATCAAAGTAAGTAAATACAACCTTAATACTTCTTATATTTATGTTAATATAAGTCTTGCATAATATATAAAACCAACAACAACAAGTTTCATTAAAAACCAAGTTTATAAACAACTAGTTTTGTCTTAAAGTTTGTTTCTTCAAATGTGTTTATAAATATATAAACAGATAATGTAAGCCTAAAAATTATGAAAACCATTTATATAAATGTGTTTCATAACCTTTTATACATGTGGTTTTTGAATAAACAACAAGAATCACAAGTTGTTTCAAGGATATGAAATCCGGATTTTCGGCAGAAATATTACATCAACTTTTAAAAATCAAAACTAATTCAAAACATAACGAAATGAGTTGATTCTTGTTTCAGAAGTTAGATCTATGTTTTAACTAAATATTTGGAGTTTTTCATAATTTAATTCGGAGTTTTGAACCCCTAAATTGGGAAGACCTCCCCTTACGGGGCAGTCCTCATTGTCTAGGTCCCACAAATTGCAACACGATATCAATCATAAATAAGATAGAGTAATTAAGTTGCGGAATTTCAAATTACAGTACAACTATTAGGATTAAGTTTAATACAAATTTAGTACAGATTTCAGTTTTCGAATTAAACTTATAAAGGGTACAAGACTAATCTAATACATATCATCATATGATCAAAGCAAATGTACCCAAACCACCACAAGTATCATCTGCCAATCTGTACCAAAAGGGGTCGTTTGAGTAGTGGTCTATGAAAACTTCAGCTTGATCTTAGGAGACCTAAGAACTAGGTCCGACAGGTGCTTTCCCTTTATCTTTTCCTGTAAAAAGGTTAAACAACAACTATAAGCAATGCTTAGTGAGTGTCCCACCCCGTTACCTCGGTTGGCAACGAAGCGTGACGTCGCAGAAGCGTAACCATAATCATAATGAACGACCACTATATGGACGTTTCCAAAAATACATCGGTTTAACTTTAAAAGATATAAATGTTTTACATAACCCGAAAATGATAAAAGTAGTTCGCAAGATACAGAGATTTAAATAATTACATTATCCAAAATAATGCAAGAAAATCTCCGATGGTTTGAAACTGAGTGCGACTCCTTAAATGCGGAAGCTTGAAAATACTACCGAGGTGTAGGACTTGCCTTAACTTCCTGAAAATACACGCTAAAATACGTCAACAAAAATTGTTGGTGAGCTCATAGGTTTACACGTAAATCTGACTTGTATGGACAACAATAATAGAGATTGAATTTATAAAATCATAAATTCCATGTTATGTATTACATATAAACCATCATGCAACCGAAGCTTAATTAAAATGAGTTTGCCCTGTGCAGTATTCCCATACGTAATACCGTGTGTTAAATATATATGCACTCGCTGTTAGCCGACCCGAACTAACCCGAATGGGGGACATGACTCCCTATAGATCTATCCACAATATATTCGTGCTTACAAATAAATGCAATTAACGGTTCATGATATAAGGGCTGATGGAACCACATGTGTAATACATAATAGAAATGAAGGTGTTTTCGTGTCCATATAAAAACGCAGCATGTATTTCATCCCCAAAACATAACAGTGTGAAAATAGGGGCTATGAGAACTCACCGAGATTGCGATGGCAAAAACGAGCGTAAAAAGCTTTTTAGCGTAAATGGATGGATGATGCGTCGAGTGTGTTTAATCGAGCCCTAAATGATAATAGGGACTTAATATCTCTAATATATGATAATATATATAGATTTTTTATGTCTTAAATCACCAAACATTACAAGTTTATAAATAAAACCCGCTAAAAACGTCAAGTTTATATATATATATATATATATACATATATATATATATATATATATATATATATATGTATGTATGTATGTATGTATATAATTTTCCAGCTTTTTCGGAGCTTTTTCGGCCTACTTTGAGGCTGTTTTTGACCAAGCTCCAAAATGTTTTAGGCTTTGGTTTTCTAGTACATTAAACTACTATATACAAAGGATTTTTAGAATCAAGAACGACCATTTTTCGAGATGTTTAGGTTAGGGAAAAAGCTTGTTGAAAATCCTATGTTGGCCATTTTTGAGCTGTCAAACTTTCGGTTTACCAAATAATTTCTGGAGGTCTTAAAATCCGAAATAAATTATGAAAACTTCCAGATCTATAGTTAAGACATAGATATAACTTTTGAGACAAGAATCAACTCATTTTGATAAGTTATGAATTAGTTATGATTTTTCAAAGCCGATATAAATTTTCTGCCGAAAATCCGTAGTTTATAAAATTGAAATAACGTATGATTCTTGTTGTTTATTCAAAGACTACTTGTATAAAAGTTATAAAACACATATATATCACTTGTTTTTATAATATTAACACTTATATGATGTGTTTATATATTCATAAACACTTTTATATTTAAAGGAACAAGTTAAAAACAAAAACTAGAAATTTATAAACTTGAGTTTTTATGAAACTTGTTGTTGTTGGTGATTATATATATTATGCAAGACTTATATAAACATCAATGTATGATGAAATAAGCTAGTATTTACTTACTTTGAAGTATTTAGAGTATGAAATTGAGAAGAAGTTGGAACTCTTGCAAGATTTGGACCAAGAACACTTGAACTTCACCAAGAACACTTGAATTTCACCAAGAACACTTGAATGAAAATGTTTGTAGTGTGTGTATGTGTGGGATCCGGTTTTTAGAGAGAAAAAGAAGGGTTTTGGTGTGAATAATATGAAAGGGAAGCTCTCTATTTATAGGCAAAAGATGGAGGTTGAATTGATGGTGATAAGAGGGGTGGAGTGTAAGATCTTCTTTGAATTGAAAGGAGGATGGTGTAGAGGGATTTGATGTAGATACGTTGAGTAAAAAAATATTTATCAAGTCCTTTATGTACCTCCTATGGGCAGATTTTTCAAGATATTATCTTGTATTTTCATTTTTTTATTTTTGTATAAATGTATTTAGAATGTATTCTTGTATTTCCCATTTCTTGTAAATTTATAAATACTTTTGAATGCATTGTTTTAATGAATTGTTTTAGTCTTGCATAATTAATGTTAAGTAATTGTATTAGTGTATGATTAGTGTCACTAATCATAATTTAATTATGTACTTAGTTGAATTAATCCCTCATATCGTAAATTCATCGGATTAATTGATTTCCCGATTCATCGCACCGATGAATTTGATTAATAATTGAGTTGAATTTTCTAATAAACCTTGTTAATCATTTGATTAATTTCTAATGACCACTGATTAGGCTATAATTGACTATTAAATACGTATTTGGTCATCGTTGCTAACCTGGTTTGGTGCCGGATGTTACAGTCTCCCCCTGTTAAGGGAATTTCGTCCCGAAATTAGCTCGTGTTCTCCACTTCTTGAGTATTTGAGAACAGATGGGGGTATTTTTCTCGGAACTGGTCTTCGCGTTCCCACGTAAACTCAGGGCCTCGCTTAGAGTTCCATCTGACTTTTACTATCGGGATCCAGCTGTGCTTTAGTTTCCTGACTTCTCGGTCCATTATTTCCGTGGGTTGCTCAATGAAGTTCAACTTATCATCTAGTTCCAGCTCGTCCATGGGTATAACTAGTGTTTCATCAGCCAGGCACTAGGATCGAGTCGGTAAGCTACCGGGCCAATTCTTTTGGTGAACTTGAATGGTCCGATATAACGAGGATTGAGTTTTCCTCGTTTCCCAAAACGGATTACGCCCTTCCAAGGCGAGACTTTCAACATTACTTGATCTCCCTCTTGAAATTCCAAATCCTTCCGTCGAACATCTGCATAACTTTTCTGTCGATCCCGCGCGATCTTTAATCGGTTACGAATCTGGGCTATCTTTTCTGTAGTTTCCTGGATGATCTCGGGTCCAGTAATCTGACTATCTCCTACTTCAGCCCAACAAAGTGGCGATCGACACTTTCGCCCGTAGAGTGCCTCGAATGGAGCGGTCTTAATACATGAGTGATAGCTGTTGTTATAGGAAAACTTCACTAATGGCAGGTGCCTGTCCCAACTTTTGCCAAAGTCGATAACACATGCCCTTAGCATGTCTTCCAAAGTCTGAATCGTTCTTTCACTCTGACCATCCGTTTGCGGGTGGTAGGCTGTGCTCATATCTAGACGTGTACCTAGTGCTTTTTGCAATGATTGCCAAAATCTTGATGTGAACCGGCTGTCCCTGTCTGATATAAATGATACTGGCACTCCATGCCTTGAGACGACTTCTTTAAGATAGATTCGTGTTAACTTATCCATCTTATCAGTCTCCTTGATGGGCAGGAAATGTGCGGTTTTGGTAAGTCGATCCACAATCACCCAAATAGTGTCATAACCTCCAAAAGTCTTCGGCAACTTGGTGATGAAATCCATGGTGATGTTTTCCCACTTCCACTGGGGTATTTCTGGTTGAACTAGCAATCCTGACGGTTTCTGGTGCTCAGCGTTAACCTTCAAACATGTTAAGCACTTGCTGACATAGGTAGCAATGTCAGCCTTCATGTTTGGCCACCAGTACATTCCCTTCAAGTCTTGGTACATCTTATCTGACCCTGGATGAATAGCATATCTTGTTTTATGCCCTTCATCCATGATCAGCTTCCTTACTCCTCCAAATTTTGGTAGCCAAATTCTGTCCATGAAGTACCGACATCTATCTGACTTGATTTCAAACTGCTTATCCACACCTCTCAAGGCTTCATCCAGTAGATTAACCTCCTTGACTGCTTGTTCTTGTGCCTCGCGGACTTGAGAGTTTAGCTTTGACTGTATAGTCATGACCAAAGCTCGGACTCTCAATGGCTTAACCCGTTCCTTTCGGCTCAGGGCATCAGCTACGACATTCGCCTTCCCCGGATGATAACGAATTTCGCAGTCATAATCGCTAAGCAGTTCAACCCAACGACGTTGCCTCATATTTAACTTTTTCTGATTCAGAATATGCTGAAGGCTTTTATGGTCCGTAAACACCGTGCACTTAGTTCCATACAGGTAGTGCCTCCATATTTATAAATACTTTTGAGTGCATTGTTTTAATGAATTGTTTTAGTCTTGCATAAGTAATGTTAAGTAATTGTATTAGTGTATGATTAGTGTCACTAATCATAATTTAATTATGTACTTAGTTGAATTAATCCTTCATATCGTAAATTGATCGGATTAATCGATTTCCCGATTCATCGCACCGATGAATTTGATTCTAATTGAGTTGAATTTTCTAATAAACCTTGTTAATCACTTGATTAATTTCTAGTGACCACTGATTAGGCTATAATTGACTATTAAATACATATTGGGTCATTGTTGCTAACCTGGTTTAGTGCCGGATGTTACAATGAGAATATAGATTTTCAGATTACATGCATTTCAACAAGCGGATCATGGGGGTCTAGCGTGATATATTTTGACTGCCGCTACAGCCACGCATGATTGAGACATAGTAATCGTCGAGTTGGATGATGTCCAGGCCATGCTCACGCTTTTAGTGGAAGCTATCCACTTATACTGGGCTAGCTACCAGCAATCATCGTGGGGGGAGCATCAGAATAATCAATACCAAGTTCAATAGAACTGGTGACATAGCAAGGTCTAGAACAATAGATCGACAAGGCTAATCATGCTAAGCTGAATCAATACATCAAAGATGCAAGCAATGATGAAAGCATAAATAAACAAGGTCATGATAGCAATATCAAATTCTAATAATAACTGAATTGAACTAGAAGTATAATGTATGTAGAATGATAAGTCAAAATAGCCTTCATGATCCACATGGCATCACCAAACCATGGTGAGCACATGTCACAATCCAGCTGAGCATAAATGAATGCCAAGATAAACTATCCTCAATAATATGTCTCAACCGGAATCTAGCATGTAAAACTGAATATCTATAACTCACTGGTTCTGGTTTATGTTGAACTGGTGTCTTATCAAATAGATTTCTCCACCACCTGAGTTATCACAGGATTTAGTCTTTAATATTTGTCTTTCTGGACTTGGCTTAGCTTTACAATCTTTTACCCAGTTTTGAATAACTTTAAACTTTAATACTTTATAACTTTGTTCAGAAATTATCTGAACCTGTCCAGAATTTATCATATCAAGAACGTTAATTTTTAGCTTTAAATCTTTATTTGATCTGATTCTGACAATTGATAAACTCTATTCTTTAATTGCATGCGTGTGTATGGGCATTATATTATATATAATAAAGTCTCAATAAAAGGTATTCAAAAAGTTAGTTTATTAGCCAGAATTTCGGATCATATAACCCACATCTGAATTTCGCACCAATTGGGGCCGACTCGCCGAGTCGTCTCAACTGACTTGCCGAGTCGAGGTCCGAAATTCGGATCTCGGCCGAATTCGTATGTATCCGAGAAACCCATTTGATCCGAGATTGACCCATCCGAACTTCGGGGTCATTCCGAATTCGGATACCATCCAAATTCGGGTCTCAACCGAATTTGGATCCAACACTTAGAAAAATTTCAAGAATTTCTTGGTGTTCTTGGCGACTCGCCGAGTCACCATAGGCGACTCGCCGAGTCGACTTGCTGATGTGCAGGTCGACTCATATGGGTTTTTACCAAAAATTCACCAAACTTAATTTTATTAACATGCAATTAATCCAAGGTTATATTATCATGTTTGAGGTGTTTCTACACTATTTACCCCATCTTAAACACATTAAATCGTCCAGATTTGTCCAAAATATCGGATTTTTCTCAAGGACACAAAACTTTATACAAACTCAGATTTTCACTCTTTTTGGACGATTTAAGCAACGATTTTTGTTTCTATTGCTTCTAAAGGTTTCATTGTATGATTTCTAACCAATAATACAAACATGCAACATAAATTTTACAGATTATAAATCCGATTTTTATGCATTTTAAACTCAAAATACAAACTAAAGCTTGGAAATTTGTTTTATTACCTTAATTTCTTCTGATTCTTGATAATCGTCAGTTAATTTCACGAATTTCTTCTTCTGATTCTTTGATTTCCAGCAGGTTTAGAGTGAGAGTGAGAGAGAGTTTGAAAGTGATAACTGAAGAAATGAAAGACTTGGTGTCTTTTATTTTCAAACTTTCGTCTTTTGACAACTTTAACCCTTCACATCTGATTTTCTTTAATTAAAGACTTCATCTTCGTTTTTATCATTACTAACATTATTTAACTTAATTGAATAATTTCATTACTTAAATGAATTACAATACAAATAATGTAATTAAATTACATTATTAGCCTAAAATCGGAAATTAAAAACGTTCGATTAAAGTTATACCTGTCTGAGCCAGAATTCACACTTGGAAAATTTTGCGTAGAGTTTTTCTTTTCTAAATAACTCTAGGAATTCACGCAGATGAACAACATGATCAGCCTCGATTTTGGAGTAAATCAGAATATCGTCAATAAATACGATAACCGACTTATCCAGCATTGGCCTGCACACGTGATTCATGAGATCCATGAACACCGCTTGTGCATTTGTTAAACCAAATGGCATTACAATAAATAATGGCCATATCTCGTTCGGAAAGCTGTCTTTGCGATATCCTCATCTTTGACGTTTAGCTGATGATACCCAGAACGAAGATCAATTTTGGATAAGTAGCTGGCTCCTTGTAGCTGATCAAATAAATCATCGATTCTAGGCAGAGAATATTTATTCTTGATGGTGACTTTGTTGAACTCGTGATAGTTGATGCATATATGGAGGGTTCCGTCTTTCTTCTTAACGAACAAGATAGGTGCACCCCACGGAGATGAACTAGTTCGGATAAATCCCTTCTCTAACAGATCATGCAATTGCTTTGACATTTCCTGCATTTCTGTAGGCTCAAGTCTGTAAGGAGCTTTAGCGATTTGAGCCGCACCAGGAACTAAGTCAATTTCGAACTCGCTTGACATTCCGGTGGCACTCCAGAAATATCATCAGGGAATACGTTTGGGAACTCACAGATGATCGGAATATCATATATGGAATTCTTGTTGACTTCGGAGGCAGATTTAGATAATACGCAGCATAAATATGATTCGTGGCCTTTAGATAAGTATTTATGCGCTTTCTCAATAGATATGAAGCAGTGAGCACCTTTTCGCTTGTCGCCTTTCATTTCTAATACTCAGCCGTCTGAAGACTTGATCCTGATGATTCGGCGGTTGCAGACGATCGCAGCTTCATTGTTCGTTAACCACTCCATGCCGATAATGACATCAAACTCTTTCAACGGAATCGGAATAAGATCAAGGTTGAACACAACGTTATTGACAAGTAATGTGCAATTACGGTTAAAAGAATCAGCCATAACGTAATTGTTACTGGTCGTCTCTATATCAAGTATAACGGGAAGCTTTGAAGGAGATTTAGACAGTCTTTAAGCAAAATCAGTCGATATGTACAAACGACTTGCACCAGAATCAAATAGTACACGAGCAGGTATCGAATTTAGCAAGAACGTACCGGTAACCACATCAGGGGTTTCCTTTGCTTCCTCCGCTGTAATTTGAAATGCATGGGTCCTTGCTGTTGGAGTTGCGGCTGAGCATTTCATCGTAGAACCTCCGGCTGATGACTGTGATTGACCTCGACGTCCACTCTGACACTGATACATAAAGTGTGCACGCTTCCCACACTTTGCGCATCCAAGACCCTACTGGGGACACTCCTCACTGCTGTGACCGATCTTGCTAAACACATAGCAAGTAATGTCATCCGGATTGCACAGCCCCATGTGTGATTTTTTGCATCTTTTGCAGAATCGCGGATCATTAGTGAGAGAATAGGCTTGAGCTTTTTGAGGCTAGATATATTGCTGAGATTGCTGGGGTTGCTAGGACTTTGATTTGTTGGGTTTGAAGTACTTGCCGAATCTTTGCTTCTTTGGGGGAGAAGGACATGTCGGGTTTTTCGGTGGGGCATAGAATTGATCACCATACTCTAAATATCCCCTCTCTATCTGCCTTGCAGCTTCAACCATCTCCAGATAAGATTTATACTTCATGGCGCTCATCGGGTGTCTGTATCTCGGGTTAAGACCTCCACGAAATCTGTTCATTTTTCTTTCTTCGGTGGCTACTTGATACGAGGAATAGCCACAGAGCCGCGAGAATTCGTGCTCATACTCGTCAACAGTCTTGTT
>JAANYP010000193.1:200000-288772 GCA_020465985.1 Centrapalus pauciflorus
ACCATCCGAATTCGGATGTGGTCCGAAATCAGACCCATTTTCACTTAATTTTCAGAATACAATTTTTAAGCAATTACTGACATTACATCACTATTACACATACATTACAGATCATTGTGGTGTTATCAAAACACACATTGATTCAGGATCAAGTCACAAAACCAATCACTGTGAGTTGCAGATTATCATTCGAACATTTATTGTTTTTACATTCATGTTTATACATTCAATGGCATGTTCACGTTGTTCATATACTTCATTTGGCACTCATGAAATGATTTGTTGTTATGATGCACACTCGTACTTGACATGTAACACACATGTAGCTTGCGTTCATTTGAAAGTGCATCTATTTACATCATGCTTGCACTGCATGATCATTACTTCACAATCTGATGCGACCTGGACTGGGGCTGACAGCAGGCCACTGTCGGGGACTGATCATCCCACTCGTATCCCATCAGGTTCGGCACATCCCCGATCAGCATATTGAACTGCCACCCCATGCTAGCACTGCATGGTTTACTTACACATTGAGGCTTACACTGCCTGTTTTTCACATACATGGGGCTTACACTGCCCATGGTTAAGCATTGCTTGTAAAGAAATATTTGTTGTATGCATAATCTGTTTTCTCACTAAGCTTTAGCTTACAGTTGACTCACAATGTTTACAGGCAAAGGCAAGGGTGTAGCGGGACCTTCCACTTAAGCAAATCAATTCACATCCCGGAGACTTAGAAGTTATTGGTACACAGATAATGTGACTTGGGGCTGGGCTATTATGACTTGTAATACAATTATTGATGATGTAATAGCTAGATTTAATCACTGTAGTCATGTACTTTACTTTGCTTTAGCGTGGATTTGCTTAATTCTAATTTAAGTATTCAAATTCATTTATCATGATTATTCATTGGGTTGTTTGTCGATCCTGGAGATTACAATTATATCATTAATTAACAAGGACGTCACACAGTTTGGTATCAGAGCATTAGTTTGAGGTTTCAAGTGTCCGCGAGGACTTGGACTCAAACTTAGGTTATGATATTAGAATGAACTTCTAAGTAACGATCTGAACTAAGATAGGATTGACATGCACACGGGGAAACACAAAGGGTAACTGTACACTTAGGACTTACAAATAAATGTTCTAAATATAAGTTGTTATATTTCAGAACATGTCAGGAGACGATATGACTCCTCAGCAAATGTTCCAGATGATGCAAGCTCTTATGGAACAAAACAATGAGCTACAATCCAAACGAATGGCTGAGCAGGCTCAGTCATTTGCTGATCAATTAAGGGCCAGAGATGAGGCCGAGGCAAAACGAAAGGCCGATAAGCGAAAGAACAAGGGGCAACAACAGGACGACCAGGGAGAAAGGCAAGATGATACTGGGTCTTCCAACAGATCAAGGGGCTGTAGGTTTAAGGACTTCAAAAGTAACGGAGCGGTTACTTTTGATGGGACTGGAGACGCCGTTACTGCATTGGAATGGATCACCACCACAGAGAGAACTTTCAGAATCAGCGACTGTGCTGATAAAGACATGGTCCGCTTTGCAACCGCTATGTTTGCAAGGGACGCTGTTATGTGGTGGGATGCAATGACACATGTGCTGACGATGGAGGTAGTGTCACACATGTCTTGGAACGAGTTCAAGGAAGTATTCTCCCAGCAATACTGTCCTACTGATGAGAAGCGTCGTCTAGAGGCGAAGTTCCTGAATCTGACTCAAGGAACGAAAACGGTTACACAATATGCCGTTGAGTTCACCCGCTTAAGTTTATTTGCACCACATCAAGTTGACACGGAAGAAAGGAAGATAGCCCGGTTTGAGGCCGGACTAGATTATGAGATTCGCCGAACAATGAGTGGGGTTCGGTATACAACTTTTGCTGGTTTATTGGAGGCTGCTCGGAATGTTGAGCAGATCGTCTTATTGTCTGGATACGTCATTGGGTCAGCCACCGCAGCACCAACTCAACCGTCGCCACCAAAAAGGCAGCGGGAGTCTGGATCTTCCCGATTCTCTCCCCAATCTCATCAACAATCATCATCACCCAAGAAGGGAAGGGCCTTCTCGGCCAGTTCAGAAATGAGGGACTGCAGGCGATGCAGAAAATCGCACTCTGGGGAGTGCAAAGCCCAAGACATGTATTGCTTCTGCTGTGGGCAGAAGGGCCATCATTGGGAACATTGTCCTCGAAAGGACGATGCGTGCTACAACTGCCACAGACTTGGCCATTTTTCAAGGGATTGCCCGAAACCCCCAAGAGATCAGAATGCTCCACAATCAACAGCAAGATCTTCTGCAGCATCCACTGCTCGCAGGGATCAATCTCATAGGGCTCCAACAAGGGCATTCCAAATCACAGCTGAAGAAGCAAAGGATGACCCGGAGGTGGTCACTGGTACGTTTTATGTAAATTCAATTCCTGCACGTGTACTGTTTGACTCTGGAGCAAATCGTTCGTTTGTCTCCACTACATTTGCTCGTCAATTCAATATGCCTACTTCCAAACTGCAATTTGTACTTGATATAGAGACTGCTAGCAATATGTTAGTTAAAGCAGACAAGGTATATAGGAATTGCACTTTACTTGTAGAAGATGTAGTGTTCAACATAGATCTAATTCCCATGGAGTTCGGGGAATTCGATATCATAGTAGGCATGGACTGGTTAGTTCACAATGAGGCCCAGATCGTATGTAAGAAAAGAATGATCAAGATTACCACTCCCGAGGGCCGAGATATTTGTATCTATGGTGACAGACACAAAGGCGACCTATGCCTCATTTCAATTGCAAAAGCCCGAAAGCACGTTGCCAAGGGTTGTTCTGCATACTTAGCCTACGCTGTCGATGCAAAGGCTGAAGTTCAATCTCCTTCCACCGTTCCCGTCGTTTCCGAATTTCCAGATGTCTTTCCAGAAGATATCTCGGGATTGCCACCTGACCGTCAAGTGGAATTCCGTATCGATCTCGTTCCCGGAGCTGCTCCAATAGCAAAGGCTCCGTACCGATTAGCCCCTGCTGAAATGCAGGAAATGATGAAGCAGTTACAGGAGCTACTTGACAAAGGTTTTATCCGCCCAAGTTCATCTCCTTGGGGCGCTCCTGTGTTGTTCGTTAAGAAGAAAGATGGCACATTGCGAATGTGCATCGACTATCGAGAACTCAATAAAGTCACAATCAAGAACAAATACCCGTTGCCCCGGATTGATGATCTCTTCAACCAGTTACAAGGCGCAAGTTACTTCTCGAAGATTGATCTCCGTTCGGGTTATCACCAACTCAAAGTACACCCTGATGACATTCCAAAGACGTCTTTCAGAACTCGTTACGGACACTACGAGTTTCTGGTAATGCCGTTCGGTCTTACTAATGCGCCGGCCGCTTTCATGGATCTCATGAACCGAGTCTGCCGGCCAATGCTCGACAAATCGGTCATCGTGTTCATTGATGACATTCTCATTTATTCAAAAACCGAAGAGGATCATGCAGCACATCTGAGAGAATTGCTAGAGTTGCTACGCAAAGAGCGACTTTATGCTAAATTCTCTAAGTGTGAATTCTGGTTGAGGCAGGTACGTCTCAACGTTTGAAACAATTTCATGATCCTTATACTCAATCATAAATTCTTTTATTAACTTGTATCTCTTAAACAATCAATTCAGATCCAATTCTTGGGGCACGTGATATCTGGTGCTGGGATTGCTGTTGATCCTGCAAAGATCGAAGCTATCCAGAACTGGGAATCACCCCGCAACGCCTCAGAGATTCGGAGTTTTCTGGGATTGGCTGGTTACTACCGCCGATTCATCAAAGACTTCTCCAAAATCGCCGTTCCTCTAACAAAGCTTACTCGCAAGAACACGACCTTCTTTTGGAAAGAAGAACAACAAATAGCTTTTGACAAACTGAAGAGTCTGCTAAGTGAAGCACCAGTGTTAGCCCTGCCTGAAGGGAACGAAGACTTCGTAGTCTATACAGATGCATCAGGCACGGGTTTGGGTGCTGTACTAATGCAAAGAGGAAACGTCATAGCTTATGCTTCTAGACAACTCAAACCACATGAGAAAGATTACTCTACTCATGATCTAGAGCTAACTGCTGTGACTTTCGCTCTCAAGTTATGGAGACACTATTTGTACGGAACCAAGTGTCAACTCTACACCGATCACAAGAGTTTGAAGTACATATTCAGTCAGAAGGACTTGAATATGAGGCAAAGAAGGTCAATGGAGCTGATCAAAGACTATGACTGTGAGATTCTCTATCATCCAGGGAAGGCCAACGTAGTGGCCGACGCCCTAAGCAGAAAAGCGTACTGCAAGGCATACTGCTATGCCTTGACTTCCACAATACTGACATCCACTATTATAGACGATGTAAGGGCTGCTCAGTTGCAGGCCTTAAAGGAAGAGAATGTTAAGGATGAAGATATCAGAATACAGTTGCCATTAATGCAAGATGATGGAACTGGATTAAAGGGTATTTATGGCAGAGTGTGGGTTCCTAAGTTCGGGAACATGCGGGAAGTGATACTTGAAGAAGCTCACCAATCCAAATTCTCGATTCATCCTGGTAGCACAAAAATGTACAACGACTTAAAAGCCGACTTCTGGTGGCCAGGATTGAAAAGAGATGTCGGTCAGTATGTTGAAAGGTGCAGAACATGTCGTCTAGTCAAAGCAGAACACCAGCAACCCTATGGTAGTATGCAACCTCTTCCTATCCCTGAATGGAAGTGGGACCATATTACTATGGACTTCGTAACGAAGCTACCCAAAACTCGTCGTCAACATGATGCCATTTGGGTCATTGTTGACCGATTGACAAAATCTGCTCACTTCATTCCCATTCGGGAAACCTATTCACTCGACCGTCTTGCCCAGATCTACGTAAACGAAATCGTTATTAGGCATGGTGTGCCTAAGTCTATTGTCTCCGACCGAGATAGTAGATTCACTTCCAACTTCTGGGCTGCTTTACAAAACGGTCTTGGTACTCGTATCGCAATGAGTACTGCCTATAGACCCCAATCTGACGGTCAAAGTGAAAGAACAATTTTAACTCTCGAAGACATGCTCAGAGCCTGTGTCATGGATTTGGGTGGTAACTGGGACGATCACCTCCCACTGGTTGAATTCTCCTACAACAATAGTTACCATTCCACTATCAAGATGGCACCGTTCGAGTCTCTATACGGAAGAAAATGTAGGACTCCAACCTGTTGGAGGGAAACAGGAGAAACTCCAATAGCCGGTCCTGCTTTGCTGCAAGAGACCAATGAAAAGATCCAACTCATTCGGCAGTACATGAAAACGGCACAAGATCGGCAAAAGAAGTACCACGATCGCCGACACAAAGCAATAGAGTTTCAAAAGGGCGATTGGGTATACTTGAAGGTATCCCCAATGAAAGGAGTCACAAGATTCGTAAAGCGAGGAAAGCTATCGCCTCGATTCATAGGACCCTTCAAAATACTAGAAAGAGTTGGAAATCAGTCCTATCATTTGGACTTGCCGGAAGAATTGTCAAGTGTTCACCCAGTCTTTCATGTTGGGTACTTAAGGAAAAGTCTGGTGCCCGAGAGGGAACCATGGACTGATCACTCGGACATTAAGATTGACGAACGGCTAAGGTTCGTTGATGAGCCGGAGTGCATTTTGGAGACAAAAGTCAAGAAACTACGTAACAAGGAAATCAGGATGGTGCTGGTCAAGTGGAAGCATCATCGGGGAGCTAATCACACTTGGGAATCGGAAGAAGACATGAAGACTAAGTACCCAAGTTTGTTTAGCGCAGCATGACTTCGCGGACGAAGTATAGGCGTGGTGGAGCCCATGCTGTAACATCCCTATTTTTCAAATTGCAATTTTAAGGACTTAATTATTGGGTTAAGGGATTATTATATCAATTTAAGTTAAATTTGATCATATTATCAATTAAATGTGAAAGATACAAAGTTGAGGGGTGTAAAGTGCAAATAGGTCAAAACTAACAAATAAGAAGGGAAAACCCTTTCATTTTCAAACACTCACTTTCTCTCTCTACATTCACTCTCGTCTCTCTCTCTCTCTCTCTCTAGAACCCACGGGTTCTTCATCAAATTTCCAAGAATCAACAAAATTCAAGTGCAAAATTTGGATACAAGTTGCAATTTGGGATCTATAACTGCTACAACAAACGATTTGAGGTAACTATTACTCATATTTACGGATTTTGAAGTTTTGAGATGGTTTTTATGAAAAACCGAATTCTAAGATTAGTGATGTAAATGTTAATGCATGTTGGAATTTATGATGGGAATGTTTAAATCGAGCATGTATGTTGTTGTATACAAAAATTCAGAATCAGATTCGAAGTCTAAGTGTGATTTCAGAAATTTGTGTGTGTTTTAGTGTGTGTGTTCTTCGAATTTGTGGAAAAATGGACAAAAATGTGGAGATTTTGGTACAATATGACATGTTATAAGTTGATATAGTGTATATAAGTTCACATGTACAATATTAGGCTCAGAAACATGCAAAAATGGTCAAAACATAATTCTGGAAAATATTAGAAAAATTTATAAGTATGAACTCGGACCCCTATGGACCGAATTCGGACCATCCGAATTCGGGTCCTGTTCAACCAGTTCGGACCTACAGTGTTCGGACCAAATACAATTCGGACCCCATACCTATTTCGGATCCGTCAATTTCGGATCACCTCAATTTCGGACACCAACCTATTTCGGACACTACCATACTTCGGACAACCCCAATTCGGACCAAGGACCAATTTCGGACCATTTATATTTCGGACCATCCGAATTCGGATGTGGTCCGAAATCAGACCCATTTTCACTTAATTTTCAGAATACAATTTTTAAGCAATTACTGACATTACATCACTATTACACATACATTACAGATCATTGTGGTGTTATCAAAACACACATTGATTCAGGATCAAGTCACAAAACCAATCACTGTGAGTTGCAGATTATCATTCGAACATTTATTGTTTTTACATTCATGTTTATACATTCAATGGCATGTTCACGTTGTTCATATACTTCATTTGGCACTCATGAAATGATTTGTTGTTATGATGCACACTCGTACTTGACATGTAACACACATGTAGCTTGCGTTCATTTGAAAGTGCATCTATTTACATCATGCTTGCACTGCATGATCATTACTTCACAATCTGATGCGACCTGGACTGGGGCTGACAGCAGGCCACTGTCGGGGACTGATCATCCCACTCGTATCCCATCAGGTTCGGCACATCCCCGATCAGCATATTGAACTGCCACCCCATGCTAGCACTGCATGGTTTACTTACACATTGAGGCTTTCACTGCCTGTTTTTCACATACATGGGGCTTACACTGCCCATGGTTAAGCATTGCTTGTAAAGAAATATTTGTTGTTTGCATAATCTGTTTTCTCACTAAGCTTTAGCTTACAGTTGACTCACAATGTTTACAGGCAAAGGCAAGGGTGTAGCGGGACCTTCCACTTAAGCAAATCAATTCACATCCCGGAGACTTAGAAGTTATTGGTACACAGATAATGTGACTTGGGGCTGGGCTATTATGACTTGTAATACAATTATTGATGATGTAATAGCTAGATTTAATCACTGTAGTCATGTACTTTACTTTGCTTTAGCGTGGATTTGCTTAATTCTAATTTAAGTATTCAAATTCATTTATCATGATTATTCATTGGGTTGTTTGTCGATCCTGGAGATTACAATTATATCATTAATTAACAAGGACGTCACAATATATATAGGTATATATATATATATATATATATATATATATATATATATATATATATATATATATATATATATATATATATATATA
Organism: Centrapalus pauciflorus; assembly: GCA_020465985.1. Classification (NCBI taxonomy): domain Eukaryota; kingdom Viridiplantae; phylum Streptophyta; class Magnoliopsida; order Asterales; family Asteraceae; genus Centrapalus; species Centrapalus pauciflorus. The sequence continues at coordinate 207,879 of JAANYP010000193.1, forward strand.
TATATATATATATATAAACTTGACATTTTTAATGTTTATTTATGGACTTGTTAAGTTGGGTGATTTAAAATATAAAAACCCTCATACATGCATATTATCATTTATGGGAATTATCAAATCCCTCATATATATATATATATATATATATATATATATATATATATATATATATATATATATAAACTTGACATTTTCAAATGGGTTTATTTTATGGACTCGTTAAGTTGGGTGATTTAAAATATAAAAACTCTCATACATGCATATTATCATTTATGGGAATTATTAAATCTCTCATATCATTTAGGACTCAGTTAAATACATCATGTTTCATCACAAGTCATCAACGCAATCTCCGTTTTTACGCTCTTTTCGCCATCATTTACGGTGAGTTTTCATAGCCCCTATTTTTATGTGGTCATCTATTTTGGGGTGAGAATAAATGTTCAACTTTTTATTTTATATGGACACAAGTACTTGAATCATTTTAACGTATTACATAAGATCGTTACTTCACCACCACCCTCAATAATGAACCGTTAATTACTACGTACACGTGAGTATCGTGGATAGATCTATTTGGGTTGACGCCTCGATCCATGTTGGTCGCACCAATTGTAAGCAGATGCATAGTTATTTGACAATTCTTGGTATTATGATGTTGGATACCATAAGGGCACTCATAAGGTAAGTTTTGGGGTCATGAGGCTTATGTTAATACTTATTCTATATGATTCGCTATTGTTTTACAACTCACTGAAATGTTGTGTTTTCCATACAATGTCTTACTTATCGAGTAAACCTATGAACTCACCAACTTTATGTTGACGTATTTAGCATGTTTTTCTCAGGACCATAAATGCTAAAGGATCATGTTCATGGCACGTTTACAAGATCATCAAGTTTTCTGAGACTTCGGGCATCCCAAACGTTGCGGAGATTACTTTTCATAACTTAAACTTTTGTCATGTATTTTAATCTCCGCACTAGTGACTTTGTATTTTGTGATGCTTGTAAAACGCTATTTACATTTTTATGCATTTTCGAAAACATCCCATATAGAGGCTGGTCATTCTGATTATGACTTTGTTTCTGCGACGTCACGTCTCTTTGCCAAGCGGGTATCGGGTTGTGATAGATTGTTATCAGAGCCATGGTTATAATGAACTAGGTTGCATTACTACCCTAGACTATAATTGTTACATGAAACTAAAACATTTTGTAAGTAACTAAAACAACTATAAATTGACCATAATAACAGAAACATGTCGAGCAATACGATTATCATCCTATCCGATTCTGAAGACGAGTATACCCCGACGACTCAAGGGGACACAGAGATCTTCGTTGAATCAGAAAACCTTTCCGAGGAAGAGCCAATGGATGAATCCGAAGAAGAGCTAATGGAGGAAGAAGAACCCTCCGGCGGATGGGGAGAACCATTGGATGAAGATCAACCATCTCCGGTGGCCCCTTCATACATACCCTACCACCCCCAAGTCCCCTTACATAAAGCATCCCGTCCACACCAAATGGCCCACTCATGAAATTTACCATAAGGAAAAGGGTGATAATATCACGACGGGAGTCTATCCCGGTTCCCGTTTCCCAGCCAAGCTCGCCGCAACGGCGACCGGTAGACGCGAGGCATTGGGGATGGATGCCGGACACCCTCCAGGAATGGAGGCAAGAGGAGGGAATACCCTCCAAATTTGAGATCAGGGGACCATCCTCCGAGCAGACCCCACCCCTCACCTAAGAACCCGCCACCTAAACTATAGCTCTGCTAGTGGCAAGGGCTGCAAGGCACGACCTTCGACTGAGGCAACTCAGTCAAGAGGTCGGAGAGACAACGACTCGACTAGAGTAGTAGCAGCTGCAGAACACGAACATCTACTGGGCCAAACAGCACGTGCAATCAATCCAGCAGGATGGAATGGATGAACTCCGGCAACGTCTAGCGGAGTGTGAGGCACGTAACGCCTCACTAGCACAGCGGCTCAACGCTCTAGAGCAGGGAGAAACCCCCGAGACGTCTCACACCTAGTGCCTTCATTATTATTGTGTTTGTAGTATTTGTACTCGCAATTTAGTGTATTTTCAAGTTAAGTTAGGCCTTGAAATTTTTCGGGGAAACCCTGACCCCATGTTGTAAAAAGTTATGTATCAAGCAATGTTTAATGAAAAACTATGTTAATCTATAAATATGTGCTGATGATATGTAGTACGAATATCTGCCTAAGAAAAAAAAATTCAAACCCATAGACTTATCTCTTACACCGTCTTAATTTTCTCTAAAATTCAAGACCATGTCACCACGAAGGATGAACACCGTGGAGATCAAGCGACTAGTAATTCAAAGGGTAGCTGATGCCATCGAAGCTCTCGAAAGTAACCGCCAAAATGGCTCCGGAAGTAGTGGAGTTGCTGTAGGGGCAGAAAATAATCTACGGGGTTCCAGCATCAAAGGCTTCTTAGGCTACCAACCAAGATATTTCAATGGCATGGAAGGTGCTGTTGGTCTTACTCGATGGTTCGAGAAACTGGAGTTCGTCTTCCTGGTCAGCAACTGCACCGAAGAAGACAAGGTAAAGTTCACCACACACACGTTACAGGATGGAGCCCTTACTTGGTGGAACTCCTATGTTCAATCAGTGGAAATTGATGTGGCTTATCAACTACCATGGGCGGAGCTAAAACAAATGATGACATACGAGTACTGCCCTCGAAGCGAACTCTAAAGGATGGAAGTGGAGTTTTGGAATCTGTCCATGAAAGGGACAGACATCACAGGATACACCAACCGATTTCGCGAGCTGAGTCTCTTATGTCGCGGGATGGTTACCCTAGAGTACAAAAGAGTGGATCGATAAATCTGGGGACTCTCTCCTCAGATCCAAGGGAATGTCACTTCCTCCAACCCAACGAAAATCCAAAATTTCATCCGTATGGCAAACAATCTGATGGAGCAGGTAGTACGCCAAGGGGCGGTGAATGCCAAAAGTTCAGACAACAAGCGGAAATGGGAGGACCGCTTTAGAAAATACTCAGGGAACCATCAAAAGAAGCAAGAAACAAGCAAGGCCTCTATAGGTGGGTCTTAAACAAAGAAAAGATACACCGGCAACCAACCATTTTGCAACAAGTGCAACTATCACCACAAAGGTCCGTGTGGAAACCTGTGTGGAAAGTGTAAAAGACAAGGTCATCTGATCTAGGATTGCAGAGTTTCTAGTACTGGAGCCAATAACGGTCCCTAGAAGGGGTGTTTTGAGTGGGGAGTTGTGGGGAAGCAAGGCAGAATCCCGACGTAGTCACGAGTACATTCCTTCTCAACAACACTTATGCTTTTATACTGTTTGATACTGGACCTGATAGGAGTTTTATATCCACTATGTTTAGGAAGCAGATAAATGCCACTCTTACTCCTTTAAGTGCCACGTATGCTATTGAGGTTGCTGACAGTAAGCCACTAAAAACAAAAAACATAATTCGAGGATGCTCCTTAGAACTAGTAGGTTAACTATTTGAAATAGATTTGTTGCCCGTCAAACTCGGGAGTTTTGACGTGGTTATAGGCATTGACTGGCTATCGAAAAACCGTGCGGAAATCATGTGCGATAAGAAGACGGTACGCATACCCTTGGCCAACAAGAAGGTCTTAACTGTCCAAGGCGAACGGAGAAACACTAAAGTAAGCATCATCTCATCTCTTAGGACCCTGAAGTCTCTGCGAAAGGGTTGTCAAGTAATCCTAGTCCACATGAAGGAGAAGGATCATAAGGAGAAGTGGCTCAAAGATATTCCTATAGTCTGTGATTACCCCAATGACTTTCTAGAAGACCTTCCTGGACTCCCACCATTAAGACAAGTCGAATTCCAAATCGACTTAGTGCCAGGTGCAGCACCTATGGCACGAGCTCCATACCGTTTAGCCCCATCAAAGATGCAAGAATTGTCCACTTAGCTACAAGAGATTTTGGATAAATGGTTTATTAGACTGAGTTCCTCACCGTGGGGAGCTCCGGTTTTGTTCGTAAAGAAGAAGGACGGAACTTTCAGAAATGTGTATCGACTAAAAGGAACTAAATAAGCTGACCATAAAGAACTGGTACCCTCTCCCAAGGATCGATGACGTATTTGACCAACTCCAAGGGTCAAGCTTCTATTCGAAGATTGATCTGAGGTCTGGTTATCACCAGGTCAAAGTTCGAGAGGAGGATATTTCCAAGACAGCTTTCAAAACACTGTACGGTCATTATGAATTCCAAGTAATGGCAATTGGACTGACCAATGCACCTGCCGTATTCATGGACCTCATGAATCGGGTGTGTAAATTGTATTTTGACAAGTTCGTGATTGTCTTCATAGATGACATCTTAATCTATTCCCGAAATAAGGAGGAGCATGAGCAGCATCTGAAGCTAATTTCGAGTTGATGGAAAAAAGAACAATTGTATGCCAAACTTTAAAAGTGCGAAGTTTGGCTAAGAGAAGTAAAATTCCTCGGTCATGTGATCAACATTAAAGGAATTCAAGTTGACCCTACAAAGGTCGAAGCCATCAAGAATTGGGCAACTCCTAGAACCCCCACGGAGATACGACAATTCCTAGGTCTTGCCGGGTATTATAGGTGATTTATGAAAATTTCTCAAAGATCGTCGGATGTCTAACAGAACTGACCGAAAAGGACATTAAGTATGATTCGGGCGATGACCAGGAGGTGGCATTCCAGTTATTAAAGCACAGTTTGTGCAGCGCGCCTATTTTGGCCTTACCCGAAGGAAGCGAGAACTTTGTAGTTTACTGTGATGCTTCACACAACAGGTTGGGTTGTATGTTAACGCAGAAGGATAAAGTCATAGCCTACGCTTCACGACAACTAAAGGTTCATGAGGTGAATTATACAACGTATGACTTGGAACTAGGAGTAGTGGTTTTGCCCTTAAAATTTTGAGACATTATTTGTACGGTATGAAGTGTACTGTATTCACGGATCATAAGAGTCTACAACACATCTTGAACCAGAAAGAGTTGAATATGAGGCATCGCCGTTGGATGGAATTGCTAAGTGACTACGATTGTGAAATTCGTTATCACCCGGGGAAAGCTAACGTGGTTGCCGACGCTCTAAGCCGAAAGGAACGCGCTAAGCCGTTAAAAGTACAAGCCCTAGTCATGACCATTCAACCAAACCTTCCTTCCTTAATTCATAATGCGCAAGAGGAAGCTGTTAAGGAGGAAAATATGAGGAATGAAACCCAGAGAGGATAGGATAACCAGTTTGAGATAAGGGCTAATGGGAATCGATACATCATGAATAGAGTCTAGTTACCCAGCTTTGGTGGAGTGAGAAAGCTGGTTATGGATGAAGGACACAAATCAAGATACGGTGTTCACCCCGGATCCGATAAAATGTATCATGACCTCAAGGAGCTGTACTGGTGGCCTAACATGAAGGCTGACATTGCCACATATGTCAGCAAGAGCTTGACATGCCCCAAGGTTAAGGCAAAATATCAGAGACCATCTGGGTTATTGCAGCAACCAGAGATTCCCCAATGGAAGTGGGAACGGATAACCATGGACTTCATAACGAAACTGCCAAAGACATCAAGTGCGTACGATACCATTTGGGTAATATTCGACCGCCTACCAAAGTCCGCTCACTTCCTACCGATTACAGAGACCGACAAGATGAATAAGCTAGCCCAAATTTACCTCAAGGAAGTCGTCTCTAGACACGGAGTGCCTATCTCAATCATTTCAGATTGAGACAGCAGATTTACATCCAGATTTTGGCAGTCATTACAACAAGCTTTGGGCACAAACTTCGACATGAGTACCACATATCACCCTCAGACTGATGGTCAGAGTGAAAGAACGATCCAAACCCTAGAGGATATGTTAAGAGCTTGTGTAATTGATTTCGGGAAGAGTTGGGATACTCATTTGCCTTTGGTGGAGTTCTCGTACGATAACAGTTATCGCACAAGTCTCAAAGCCATTCCTTTTGAAGCGCTGTATGGACGAAAGTGCCGATCACCTCTTTGTTGGGCCGAAGTCGATGATAGTCAAGTCACGGGCCCAAAAATCATACTTGAGACCACCGAGAAGATAGTGGAGAATCGCAATCGTTTAAAAGCTGCTCGCGGTCGTCAGAAGAGCTTTGCAGACGTGCGGTGAAAGTCTCTGGAGTTTCAAGTAGGAGAAAGGGAATTGCTGAAAGTATCGCCATGGAAGGGCGTCGTACGATTTTGAAAACGAGGAAAGTTGGATCCCCTCTACATCGGACCATTCAAAATCCGGAAGAGAATTGGTTCTGTAGCCTATCGGTTAGACCTACCACTAGAGCTTAACAGCATGCCCAATACCTTCCACGTGTCAAACCTGAAGAAGAGTTTGTCAGATGAAACACTTCCTATTCCTTTGGAAGAAATCTAGCTCGATGATAAACTTCGTTTTGTCGAAGAACCGGTAGGGATCATGGACCATGAAGTGAAAAGATTGAATCAAAGCCGCATTCCTATTGTCAACGTCAGATGGAATTCCAGACTTGGTCCAGAATTCACTTGTGAATGCGAAGATCAGATTAAGCTGAAGTACGCTCACCTCTTCTCTACTAAGACTACAACAAATGAACCTAAAGCAACATGGACAAAGTGTTGTGTTAGGCCTTTAAAGTGTTGCTATAAGCCTAATGCTACACTTTATGTAGTGTCACCTTACCCAACGTCGGCTTAGGTCTAAAGCGACAGTTTCACTAGATAATGCAACACTTTTCAAAAGTGTTGCCGTTATTTTATAAATGCAACACTATTTAGATGCAACACTTTTTATATTCTAAAGCAACGCTTTTTAATGTGTTGCCATTATTTTATAAATGCAACACTTTTTTTACTCTAAATCAACAGTTTTAATTTATTGTTACCAACTTATAGGAACACTTTACTTATCAAATGCACACTTATCAGATGTTTTCATTATGTAAATGCAACACCATTATCAATCTATTGCAACACTTTATTATTGTTTTAAATTACATAAATGCAATATTTTCTAGACAAAAGAAACACATTCATATTTTTTAAAATTTAATGCAAATACAAATATTTATTTAATTGCTTCGTGATAGTTTTTCTACTTACAATTCAATTTAACAAAAACAATATCATTTCATAACATATCGATCAATAAGTATTTTAAGTATATAAACGTCTACAACCAAAATAAGGATCATCAAATGTATAAGCGATACAACAAAAAGGTAAATTACAATCTTGAGAATGCATATTCAATTCCTCTTCTTGTAATTTCTTTCATACGAAACCGACGCTTATCATGCACAACTCTCCTTCTGTCGATCACTTTGCATATGTCAAAAGAAAGTAACTAACCTGCAACATATGAAAACACATACAATACATACCATATCGTTAGTGTGTTTTATGAATTATAAATGATAACAAAAACATTATGAAGCAGTATTACAGTGCAGTAAAAACAGTAAAAATAAGCTCAGTCACGTTTTGTTGACGTAATTAACAAGCTCCACATTTTATTTTGATACAAGAACAAATCTCATTCCAACATACAATTTCACCATGGCGTTCTTGGCCTTGCATTTCACGAACGAAAAATAGAAACAAATCTCATTAACAAAACACAAATGTTGTCCTTATTTCTGTTTGGTGTTCACAAAGAAAACTTACACAGTTTTCATTTTAACTTTACATATATCTTAACAGCAATCAAAAGATTGACGAAGCAACGGGTTGGTTTTATGTAATTGTTGAGAAAGGAAACCGATGTATTCTATGAATCAAATATATTTTAACATAATGAATGGTGTGATAAAACTGGTTTGGCAATCAATTTGACCAGTTTTTAAAATTATCAAATCAAACTTTTCGTTAATTTGATCAATATACTTGGGGTCAGTTTGACCAGGTTTATTAAAGTTGTTATTCAAGGCATTTTACTTCAAACCACATACATATTACAAATTCGTACACTAGATGCAATTTTTTGCATATAAAATGGTATGTTTTTATCAAGTCCCAAGTTAGATTTTGTACCCTCCTACCACAACGATCTTCCCAATTGGATATTCATTTCTAATAACAAAACCAAAAATTAAATAAACTAAAGATTCAACATCTCGTTGATTAATATGATTAGATGGTATTGGTAGGTAAAAAGTAGCAAGCAATGTATAATCTCAATCACAATGCAACTCAAATTGGAAATCATGAGAATTATTCAAAAACATTAGGCCAAATTTTTACATCAAGATTTTGCATGGTAGGTTCAACATGAAGTGCTGTACATCAAATCCACCAATACAATAACTTCACCGAAAACCCCCTCGTCCCACTTTACAAACCTAAAATAGAAAGAAAATTAAGCAAACAAACAACAAACATCCTACAAATTTGAGTTGGGAGACATGTAAAAGCGATTTGCACATTTGGGTAAACTACAAAGTGAGTGAATTAGATGCAATGGACTGGACTGGACTGTTATGCTTTCTTTCTATTCTTAAGTTGCTATCATATGTGTGTGTCAATCAACAAAACAGCAGCACCACAGTAGCATAAAAATGTTTATGAACTAAAAAGTGGAGTATATGTGCTATTGTGAGTCCATAAATCTGGACTTTGTTGAGTCTCAGACTGAGGCTGTCAAAACAAAAAGAATTATGACAGCAGCAATAATTTAATTTCAATATATAGAGCACACCATAGCAGCCCCCCTAGCCGCTTCTTATCAACGACAAACTTTTTAGTTTTCGGGTGTTTTATAACTTCCTAATTAAGACATGTACGGGTTGCTACTGCTTTTATTTGTTAACTGGACACATAGAGCACACCATACCAGCCCCCCTAGTTGCTTCTGATCTTGCTGTCGTTAAACACCAAACACACACACACCCCTACGCTACTATTGTTTTCATTTAATAACAAGTCTCAGGGTCTGACCCCTTAAAATGTCTCAGATTAGCAGCCCCTATATTATATGTATTTATCAGGTCCAGACAGAGGAGTAGTTCCAAGTACTGAACACAAACACAAACACCGTTGTTGTTGCTGTCTTGTAACAGCATACGCATGCAGGCACACACACACACACACACACACACAGATACATACATATATATTCTTCATGTTACTGATGTTTTCCTGCTACAAAACTCCCTGCAGCAGCCCATATATATCTTTTATGTGCTAATCTAATTTCCTAATCAAGACTAAAAACACAAGTGACAAAAATAGAAGAACCAGCACAATAACACACCAAAAAAACTTGAATTTGTAAGAAACAATGAGCTAAAAAGGAGTTAATTTACTTCTTAAATCCATTGACCCAATAAACTTTATCCTTTTATATATCAAAGAAAGGGTTAAATTGACACAAATCATGACTCAGGACTTAATCCAACAAGGGTAAAGCATAACAATCAGTGAAATCACAAATCCAAATATATATAGAATCAATTTTGAACAGACCCACTACAATAAACTGATAAGGTATCCAATAATCAGAATTATTAAGCAACTTAGCAAGCCAGAATACAAATTAGGGTTTATAAAATCGTGAATGTGAGTCCCATTAGAACCATGGGAAGCCAAATCGAGGAAAACATAGTAACAAAATGTAAAAACTTACCTCAAAGGCTTTGTATCAGACCAGATGCGTGAGTAAGGGAGATCTATGATTATACATTCAAAAAAAATAAGAAGAGACGACCAAGCGACCAACAACGATGGCGAGAGGAGACGACCAGGCGGCGGGGCGGAGCGGAGGCGTTAGGCAGCGGGGCGGAGCGGAGTCGCTAGGGTTTGAGATGAAAAGTTGAAACTGGTGGCTGGATGTGAATTATGAAGTCGTGAGTCGTGACTGATCGTTGAATTCTTGAAATGCATTAATTATTTATTTTATTTACTTGTATATTTGTTATTTATATAATGCTTATTATTTATTTTATTTACTTGTATATTTATTTATATAATGCTTATTATTTATTTATTTTTTAATTAAAAACCAAATTCGGTTTTCGGTTTGGTTTGGTCTGAAAATTAGGTTTCAGAAAATAAATTATAAGGTAACTTATAGTTTATTATTGGTTTTAAAATTTTATAACGTAACTTATAAAGTTTAAAATAGTGATACTGATAATTGTACTCTTTTTTTAAAATAGTGATACTTATAAAGTTTTAAAATAGTGATATTTTAAATTTGTAACCAATTTTCTAATTTTACTCTTTATAATAAATAACTAGTTTATAACCCACGTATTACGTGGATATTTTTAATTAAATTTATTTATATAAAATGTATATGAGTAAAAATAAAAACATACAAATATAATAATTGTGTTCAGTTTTTATTATTTACAGATTAAAAAAATAGAGTATATTTATCTTTTTTTAAAATATTAAATTGTAATTAAGTTAAGATAGTAAATTTGGAAATGAATTAAAAAAATGACATATGTATAATTATTGATTTTAATTAAGGGTATAAGAGACATTTCATAAATAATTATGAGTTGTCATTAATTTGGACCATTGATTTCTTTCCATCTAATGGTCCAGAAACTTCAAGTGGTTTTCTTTTATATAGTATAGAATAAATAAAACATGTACTATCAAATCTTGTATTTTATTAATCTTAACAAATTAGACATTGAACTTTTGTCATATTTTTTTCATTATAAATGCACACTTAAAAAACGTAATATGTTTTTAAAAATGTGTTGCATTTTTTCATTATAAATGCAACACTCTAAAAATGTGTTGCATTTTTTATTGAAATATGTAACACTTTAAACAAATGTTGTAATTTTTTGTAAAAATTGCAACACTTTAGAAAATTGTTACATTTTTTTTAAGTAAAAATGGCAACACTTTAAAACTAATGTCGCATTAAATCATTATATGCAACACTTATTGTCAATGTGTTGCTTTAGAGCGAACATAAATAAAAAAGCAACAACTTTTAAATGTGTTGCAATAAAAGTGTTGCATTAGCTTCGATCTGTAGTAGTGTAACAAGACCCTTGAGGATACACGATAAAATTTCAGGACGAAATCCACTTAACAGGGGGAGACTGTAACAACCGACAAAAAATCAGGTTAGCAGTTATAGCTAAATCAATTATCATTAGTAATTAATTAAAGTGATTAACAAATTTCAAAAGGAAATTCATAACAATTAGAAACAATTTCATCGATAAGATGAAACGGCAAAGTAATTAATCCGATCGATTTACAATATGATGGATTAATTCAACTAAGTGCATAATTAAATTAAGATTAGTGACACTAATCATGCGTTAACAAACTTACATAACTTTAGTTATGCAAGACCAAAACAATTCATTAAACTAGTGTATTCATAAGTATTCATGAAATTACATAAAAAGGAAAATACAAGAATACATTCTAAATACTTTTATACAAAAAAATAAAAAATAAAAATACATCATAAATACCCCTTGGGTGGCCAGACTCATAGTACAACTCCTAAAGGTTGACTTGATTTTTTTTTTAATATCAAACTCCATACACTATCACCATCAAATCCTCATTCATCATTTCCTTTCACTTCAACCAAATCCTCACGCAACCCCCACTTTGCAAGACAAATTTTCTCTATAAATAGAGACTCAACTCTTTCATTATATTCACACCTTAAAAATACAATTCTCTCTTCTTTCTTCATCTCAAATCCGGCCAACAAGCCTCACACAACACCAAAGTTACAACTTTTATTTTTCAAGTGTTTTAAGAGTTCTTTTGTGCAACTAAGTTCAAGATCAAGTCTCCTACTCATTGTCATTGTTTTATTTATTCAAAGTAAGTAAATACTACCCTAATACTTCTTATATTTATGTTAATATAAGTCTTACATAATATATATAATCACCAATAACAATAAGTTTAATTAAAAACCATGTTTATAAACAACTAGTTTTGTTTTAAAGTTTGTTTTTTCAAATGTGTTTATAAATATATAAACACATAATGTAAGCATAAATATTATGAAAACAAGTTATATAAATGTGTTTCATAGCCTTTTATACATGTGGTTTTTGAATAAACAACAAGAATCACAAGTTGTTTCAAGGATATGAAATCCGAATTTTCGGCAGAAATATTACATCAACTTTTAAAAATCATAACTATATCAAAACTTAAAGAAATGAGTTGATTCTTGTTTCAGAAGCTATATCTATGTTTTAGCTAAATATCTAGAGCTTTTTATAATTTAATTCGGAGTTTTGGACCCTATAAATACTGTTTGGGAACCGAAAGGTCTAACAGCTCAATTTGGCCAACATAGGATTTTTAACGAGCCTTTTCCCTAACCTAAGCACCTCGAAAAATGCCCACTTCTATCTTGAAAAATTCCTTGTATATAGTAGTTTTATGACTATGAATATCAAATCCCAAATCATTTTGGAGCTTGGTCAAAAACTGCCACAAAGTATACCGAAAAACCACGATAAAACCTGGAAAATCTATTTATATATAAACTTAACATTTTTAAATGGGTTTATTTATTGACTTGTTAAGTTAGGTGATTTAATATATAAAAACTCTCATATTATTTAGGACTCGGTTAAATAAATCTAGTTTCATCACAAGTCATCAATGCAATCTCCGTTTTTACGCTCTTTTTGCCATCATTTACGGTGAGTTTGCATAACCCCTATTTTTATATGATCATCAATTTTGGGGTGAGAATACATGCTCAACCTTTTATTTTGTATGGACACAAGTACTTAAATCATTTTAACGTATTACATAAGATTGTTACTTCACCACCACCCTCAATCATGAACCGTTAATTACTATGTAAACGTGAATATTGTGGATAGATCTATTTGGGTTGACGCCTCGATCCATGTTGGTCGCACCAATTGTAAGTAGATGCATAGTTATTTGACAATTCTTGGTAGGTATTATGGTGTTGGATACCATAAGGGCACTCATAAGGTAAGTTTTGGGGTCATGAGGCTTATGTTAATACTTATTCTATATGATTCGCTTTTGTTTTACAACTCACTGAAATCTTGTGTTTTCCATACAATGTCTTAGTTATCGAGTAAACCTATGAACTCACCAACTTTATGTTGACGTATTTAACATGTTTTTCTCAGGACCATAAAAGCTAAGGCATCATGTTCATGGCAGGACGTTTACAAGATCATCAAGTTTTCAGAGTCTTCGTGCATCCCAAACGTTGCGGAGATTACTTTTCATAACTTAAACTTTTGTCATGTATCTTAATCTCTGCACTAGTGACTTTGTGTTTTGTGATGCTTGTAAAACGCTATATATATTTTTATGCATTTTCGAAAACGTCCCATATAGAGGTCATTCATTGTGATTATGACTTTGTTTCCGCGACGTCACGCCTCGTTGCCAAGCGGGGTATCGGGGTATGACAATACACACACACACAGCGTTTATACATGTTGCTGCTCCCCATATACCAAGATGTCCATTGTCCATTTAGCCCTGTACACAACAGTCACAACTGACACACAGGCACTACAAACATTGATGTTGTTTACATATTAGAACACCACCTCAAGACTTGTAAGTGTCAGGCTCTAACCCATAAAAACACACACCATTCATATCTCTATTTCTAGCGATTAGTTACACCGTTTCAATCCTAACCTACCCAACGGTTATCCATTCTATATGCCTATTGTGGTCTGCACCCTGAGACATTAATATTCTAACACCAAGAATATTCAGGTGTTAGAATTTAACACTTCGCTCATTGACATTGTTGATTCAATATTAATGTATCGGGGTCTCCCTTCGAAGAATAAGTGATAAAACTCGGGCAATGCTTGATAAAACTCGAATAATTCTAACACCTTAATGTTTCCCGAGATTCAACAGTTTTGAACAAATATAAGTGCAAATCCACTATTTTTTTGACAAAAACTTCACTAATATAGCTTATTACTCATAATAGGACAGATTACCTCTGTTCCCCACAAAAAGCCCTCAATCAAACCTGTTTTATATCTTAGGGGAGATATTTGATCAAACCTATTGGATACACTAAGGGGAGATTGTTAGGTTATTTAATGCCTCAATCAAACCTTGTGATGAAATGCAATACTAAGCCTAAGTTTGTTTTACACTATCACATAAGTTATAACCTGGAAAAATGTCAAAACCGTCCTCATCTGTTGTACAGGTTTGACAGTTTATGTCTAAGCTGTTCATGTCTGTTTGACAGGTTTGACATAGTTAAGTGGTCTGTGCTTTGTGAAGCCTGTTCTTTATGAACAGGTTTAGCACTTATTGGGATTTTTTTACAAGTCATCTTGTAATATTTTGAACGTTGGGATCAACCTCAAGATTCAATATGAAGTGGAAAATCAGAACTGCTACAACTCTGCCAAAGTTATTTTGCTACCTGAAGACAAAGAGATATTTGAAATGAGTGACAGACCATTTCTTATACAATAATGGCTTTACCAAGAAGAATAAAGGTTATGTGCTGACTTTCTCTTTTGGGGTAAAGCTAGAAGTGACAATGATAAAAAGAAAAGACAAATATTCTACAACAAGAGGACAACGTAAATTTTGTCAGTCTTGTCCTGATGTGAAATAGTATGCTTGTCTCTTTGTGAGACATTCCTTCTTTTGTCTTCAACCAATGAATAAGCTTCACAAGGATTCTTAGTTTGACTATATAAGAAAAGCTTCTAAGGAAAGAAAATGTGTGAGAACAATCACAAGAAATTAAGTGGAAAAAGAAATTGTGTTTTTCATGCATGTATGCTCTGATTCAACTTGAGTGAAAAAGCTAGTGTGTCTAAGTTGTTCCTAGTGATATATTCCTCAAACCTGTTCAGTGTTCCTAAAGTTGTTCAATTATGTCTTGTAACTATTTTGAGTGTTTTGACTAGTGTAATATGTTGTTCATTTCTGTCATCTCAGTTTGGATCTTTCCGCAATTCGAAATTGTTTATAAACTTAACACACTTGGTAATATAAACATACAAACATTGAGAAAACTATATGCGATTTTATTTTGATTGTATTCATCCCCCCTTCTACAGTCTCTCTTGAGATATTTAGGATAACTTTTGGGACCTACAACTTGTATCAGAGTAGTTTAGAGTCTATGTTAACTCTAGATCTCTTATATTACTTCCCATATTCGCACCATGGACAATGGTTTTATACCCAACCCTCCCAAGCTCTATCATCAAAACTTCTGTGGCTAGAAATGTCAGATCATCCTCTACCTGGAGAACTTGGATGTTCAACTTCCAGAAATTGTAATGGAAGGTCCCTATGTGCCAACCTTTGTTACAACCATCACTCCTACCACTTAAGGCGTTGTTCCTGAAGTAAGGTCTATTGAAAAACAAAGAGCTCAATGGTCTAAAGAAGACAAGGGATTACTTATACTTTATTCAAAAGTAGGGAACAACCTGATGATATCTCTACCTTATGATGTGTTCAAATAGGTATAGAAGCTTAAGACAGCTAAAGAGATGTGGGATACTCTATGTACAGTCTATGATGCTCCTACTATCACTCTGGATAACATGATTAACAATCTTGTTAGACAATATGATTTGTTCTATACAAGGCCAAAAGACAGTCTCATAGAATCCTATACAAGGTTTACTTCTCTCGTGAATGATCTCAAAGCTGTTCGGATCTCTAAAGACAGTCTTACCCTCGTGAAAAAGTTCTTGTGTGTTTTACCTGAAGAATGGAACTATTTTCCATCCATACTCAGAAACTCAGGTACTAACTAAAGCATGGATCTTTGCTCAATGATGAACAGTGAAGCCAACAAGAAGGAACTGCCTTAGAAATATCTAAGAAGGGATCTGCCTTGTTGGCTGAAGTAAGACAGTCTGTGAATCATACTAGTGATGTGTTCACAAAGTAACATTCATGTGCTGATGAAGACATGGAAGCTATGTCTGAGGAAGAAGAAGAGGATTAAGATCTTGATTAACTTGATGATGAGCAAATGATTGTTATGCTTGTCAAAAGGCTCAACAAGAAAAAGGTGTTTGGAAAGAAGATGCTGCCAAGGAAATCAAGTGTTTTGAAAAAGAAAACATTTGATAAGACTAAAGCTGAGTGATGCAAATATGGCAAAGTTGGTCATATAGTTGCAGACTGTGTGTCCAAAGCTGTGGCCTCTTCATCCAAACCCCACAATACACATAAAGAGGATGGCTACAGGGTTAAGTACCTTATAGCTATGGCTAAGTTGAAGAAACTAGAAGACACTGTGGCTTCGAACAAGGTTAAGGGATTGATGACAGAAGCATGTGATTGGGAAGAGTCTGATTCATCATCTGATGAAGAGGACAACAACTGCTTTTTAGCAAATGATGAAGCTCCTTCACCTAGCAGTTTCGAACAAGACCTTGCAAAAGTTCAGGCCCTAAGATCTCTTGAAAAATAGAATCCCACAATGATGTACAAGGTACAAAACTATAAGGATTATAGTCTTGATGAAAATGATAAAATGTTTGATTACCTGCAAATTGATCTCAAAATTGATGTTGAAAAACAGGTAATCTTAAAGTCTGAAATTTTGAGATTGAAAACTACGCTTGAAACAAAATCTAATGAACTAGAGAGTTTTCAGATGTTGAAAACTAAACTTGATGAACTAAAACACATTAATTCTGTTTTATTAGAAGAGAAAAGAGAATCAGACTTAAAGTGTTCCAAAATCCAAAGAATTATAGACTGTCAGTGTTTTTCGGCTAAAAGAGTTACTCAATGCAGCAATGTGTAAATTCTTACTCAAGTACAATAAATTCTTGGAGGATACATTGACACAACAGCTTCAATCATTAAGATCAATAATCTGGAATAAGATCTTTCCACACTTGGTGAGCTTCCAAGTACATTTATTCAAAATATAAATGGGTAAATGATTTCAATAACCAGGTTAGTCAGACCTCAAAATACTGACAGTTAATATAAGGGTGTTGTGAAGCAGGATGTTGAGATAAGTTCTCCATAAAGCTCCACAGTTGTATGCTTACCACCTCCACTTGAACAGGTTTGTGGTAACAATGTCTAGCATGTTGTCAAGACTGTCAAACCTATCGTTAGAATAGGTTTTGAAGTTAAGGAAAGTGGCGAAACATCATTATCACCATTTTTTGCTGAATACTTTGAAACTAAGTTTTCTAAAGGAACACAACGTGCCTCTAACAAGGTTAAGTCTCATGTAACAGGCAAGACCACTATGATTCAAAATACGTATTTAAACATAGTGGCAAGTTTGGTATTGAATTTAAGTAAGTCTTTTGTAAAAATCAAACAGAATGATTATCCAACTAACAGTGTGCATGGATGATCAAATCTCAATAATGGATAAGGGAAAGCCATTTCCCAGTCTGAGAAGTTTGGAAATTTTTTTTGAAAATATTCAAATGGACTGAAAATTGTAAAAGTTCCTATTTTTTACCCCTCGTCACCTAAAAAGGGAAAGGAACATGTTTCTAAAAACAATTCTGGAAGTGTGTCATCCTCAAATAAAATATGCTCAATGATCAATAAAGGAAAGTTCAGTGTCATTCTTGAGCAGTTTAGAAACAATTATTCCCACAAACGAATTAGTCTCTTTCATACAATGCAACAGTTTCAAATCTTGTTGGCAAGACTAATTTTGAAAATCAAAAATGTGTTTCTGGTAGTTCTTCTTTCAAAAGACCTAAAAAGAGGAAATGCTATAGCTGTGGAAGAAAAACTCACATGGCCAAGGACTATCTTGAAACCATGGATATTATGCCTATGGATGCTGTTGAATCCAACACTGTTCAACCTAGTAGTCTTGGAAGCAATGATGTCAATGAGCAAAGTGTTAAAAGTGACACTGTACTCATAGGAGACATTAAAATTGAACTAAGTTGTCCATCAACAATGGTTGATGAAAATGATGAACCCATCTCTATAAGGGGTTCACCTAAAAACTAGTGTTTCCTTTTGACACTTTGCAGGTCAAGAAACCAAATCAAATTTGGTGTTTGGACAGTGGCTGCTTTGGCCACATGACAGGTTGCAAAGATCTTCTAAGTAACCTTAAGCCTGAACAAGGCCCAAATATCATTTTTGGTGATAATGTCCGAGGATCTACAGAAGGATATGGAACACTACAAGCTGGCGCTATAATATTCAACAAAGTAGGCTATGTGTCTGGGCTAAAACATAACCTTGTGCGCATAAGTCAATTGTGCGATGCTGGTTGCTAGGTTAACTTTTATGAGCATCTTGGGTACATACTAGATCCACAAGACAAGGTTGTCATGTGTGAACAAAGAAAGAAAGTTGTTCAGATTGTACACATGAAATCTGCTGACCAATCAACAACAAATTGTTATCTTTCTAAGAGTGATGAAGATCTTAATTGGTTATGGCACAAAAGGCTATCACACCTGAACTTCAAGAATATCAACAAACTCTATAAGAAAGAGTTGGTCACAGGTTTGCCTTCTATGGCCTTTGTTAAGAATAAACTATACTCAGCATGTGACAAGGGTAAACAAAGAAATCATCTTTTTAATCCAAACATAATTTCTCTATTTATTCACCTCTCTTTTTAATCCACATGGACTTATTTGGACCTGTCAATGTCCCATGTCTAGGGGGTAGAAGATAAAGTTTAGTAATGGTTAATGAGTTCTCCAGGTATACATGGGTGTTCTTCATGAAGAGCAAAGGAGAGGCTGCTAGAGAGATTATTGGATTCACAATACAGATGGAGGTTCTTAATTCTACCCAACTTAAGCAGCTTAGAAGTGATCATGGTACTGAATTAAAAAATAGTACACTTGAAGACTTCTGTGAAGAAAGAGAAATTTCACAAAACTTCACTGTTGTCAAAACTCTACAACAAAATAGGGTTGATGACAGAAGGAATAGAACTCTCATTAAAGCTACTAGAATAATGTTGTGTGCATCAGGTTTACCTTCATCATTTTGGGCTGAAGCTGTCAGTACTGCATGATTCACTCAAAATAGATCCTTAGTGGTAAAAAGATTCAACAAGACTTCCTATGAACTACTAATAGAGAGGAAGCCAAATATAAGCTTTTGTCATGTGTTTGGATGCCCTTGCTTCATTTTGATTCAAAGGGATCAACTTGCCAAGTTTGAACTAAAGGCTGATGAATGTGTGTTTTTGGGTAATCTGCAATATCCAAAGCCTACAGAGTATAAAACCTTAAGATAAAGATAGTTGATGAATCTATCAATGTTAACTTTGAGGAATCCACAAATTCTTCACTTCAAGTCAATCCTGAATCAAGTTCTGGAGAATTTAGGTTTGATGACCATCAACATCCCAAGGCTGATGACTTAAAAGCTGTTGGGGAAATCAGGGTGTTTTCAATAATGAAGAACCTGGATATTCACTCGTATCGTGTTCATCTCACTTTCTGTAATAAGTATTTCGACCCTATAAACAACCTAGGGTTACATGAAATCCTATCCGGGATAATACCAGATCTAGAACACTTCTGAATTAGGATGTATTCGAAAGTCACACTATGAGAGTTCGTAAACCTTACAGTTATAACGAAACATGTTCTCTCACTAGAAAATCACGGTGAAAAAAACCTTACGATTTCCCTTTTCTTACTCAACTTCTTGATCATTATAACACCAATTTGCTTGGGTTTGTTAAAATACTTAGTTTGTTCTTCTCTAAGGTTAAAATCCAAGCTAGCATTGCAAAAAGTATCTCGCAAACGAAGATTTCGAAACCAGAATCATTGCCACCACCACCGCTGGTGATTCAACCAGATTTCGCGCCTGCCAAAATCCATGTCTCAAACCGTACTCCGATGGCTAGGAGTGGGTTTGGCACCAAGGGAAAAAGGATCTCTCTTGTGACCAACCATTTCAATATGAAATTGAGAAGCACCAATGATCAATACTTCTATCAATACAGTATGGCTCTTTTTCATGAACATGGGAATCCGGTTGAGGCAAAAGGTGTTGGTAGAAGAGTATTGGACATGGTCAAAAAAATATATGATTCAGAGATGGGTGGTAAAGGGATTTTCATATGATGGAAAGAGAACCTTGTTTACAGTAGGTGCTTTACCACAAGCTAAGCTTGAGTTCACCTTCTTGTTGGAGAATCTCTCTTCAAATAGAACCGGGAGAGGAGGTGGCAGCCTAAATGAGAGTGAAAGTAAGAGATCAAGGCGCCTGCCTCAATCCAAGTCATATAAGGTGCAAATAAGCTATGCTACCAAGATTCCAATTCAAACCATTTTTAAGGCACTCCAAGGACACGATTCTGAGCAATTTAATGAAGCTGTAAGGGTTTTGGATGTTCTTTTGAGGCAACATGCTGCAAAACAGGGTTGTCTTCTCGTTCGCCAATCGTTCTTCCACAATGATGCTAAAAACTTTCAACCTATTGGTGGTGTGGTTTTAGCTTGTAGAGGTTTTCATTCCAGCTTTAGGGCTACTCAAGCTGGTTTGAGTTTAAATATGGAGGTGTCCACTATAATGATAGTTCAGCCAGGAAAAGTGAAGGACTTTCTTCTTCAAAATGAAAATGTCTGAGACTTGGGGGAAGTTGACTGGCCAAAGTCTAAAAGGATGCTGAAGAACCTTTGTATCAAGACCTTTCCCTCAAATCGTGAGCACAAAATTATTGGCTTAAGTGAAAGAAAATGTAGAGAACATATATTTTCAGTGAATCTTAGGACTAGAGATGGAAACACCCCGAGTGAACCCATTGAGATAACTGTCCATGAGTACTTTGTCAAGCATCACAATATAGAGCCTGAGTACTCTACAGATTTTCCATGTCTTGATGTTGGGAAACCAAAGCGGCCTGTTTACATCTCCCTGGTGTTGAGCGAATTGATATCCCTCCAACGCTATACAAAGGCCTTGTCGAATTTACAAAGAGCTGCACTTGTTGAGAAATCCAGACAAAAGCATCAAGATCGAATGAGAACCTTAATGGGAGCACTTAATCAAAGACAACATATCATATTTCATATTGAACTCTTCTGCGGTTGTCACAATTGTCTTCAGCAGTTGTTGCAATTGTCTTCAAACTATTTAGAAGTTGTCTTTGAAATACAACTTTTCTCCCCCTCATGATGATCATAAGAATTATGAACATCATGAAAAATCTTCAGAGACACAGATGGAGTGAAATTATAATCGCAGACATGAGTACAAACAGAAATACAACAACAATTACAAGTCAGAAATATTACAGACTTTCTCTCACTCTCCCCCTCAAAACAATATCCTCTCTTTCATAAATGATCTCTCCCCTACTCTGAACAAATATATCACTCCCCCTCAAATGGATACTTTTTCCTCACGATAACCAAAAAAGTCAAAGCTTTTCAACTTGACCTAATAAAAATAAAACATATTCATTTGTAAAAAAACGAGTCCAGGTCCACGTAGGTTTCCTGTTTGCACAATAGACATTATCTATGTGATCTACTTTCAGCGCTGGCGTGATGTTAACACTGGTAGGATTTCCAAATAGTCATCTGCAAATCTGTTATCATGAAAGAATCACTCTTATTTATTCCGGCTTAGTGACTTTGGACTAGCAGTTTATAGTCACGGAGACTGATAACTGACACTTCTCAACTAATAGACCTAAAGAACCCTCACCACACAAACTATAGATGGTTTCCTCCTTGGGTTGGTCTTCCGGTTCTGGTTAGACCATAGAAGCGATGTTTATGCGTATCACATAATTTGGGGCATAATTAGAGTCAATTTCAGCATTTCAGCTCATGGGATATCACACAAATAATGATTAGGATTTTCAGCTCAGATGAATTAGGAGATAATATTGAAAACAAATTAGGGGAATGATTAGTTGAAAGGTATCATAATGAAATGTAAAATCTGATATATGATAATGAGTTAGATTTTTATGAAAGAATTAGCTAATGGGAGATTATGGGAGAATTCAGTATGAATAAATTGTAATAAATATGAATGCATGAGAGAATCACGAAGAGAATCTCAGAAACAATGAGATTAAGAAAATCCAAGAGATGAGAAGAATTAACCTCAATGATATACTCTGTCTATCTGGAAATTAAAAGTTTACTTTTCAGCTCAAAACCTCTTTACGTGTGAACAAAAATATTTAATTAAACATTGCACACAACTTTGTGAAAAAGATATCATCGTCAGAGTGCGTCTGAAACTTCCCCTGGAAATTAGCACACAAACATAGTCAACTCATAGAAAATAAATCAGGAGCAAAAAATTATAAAATAAAAGTCCCTCTTTTTCAATACATCTTCAGAGATGAATTCCGGGCAGGAACTTCAGAAAGATTCATCTTCCATAATCGGGTCCTAACCTGAAGTTATTAGAAAGATTCATCTTCCATAATCGGGTCCTAACCTGAAGTGATTAGAAGCCTTTGTTGCGGAAGCTCGAGTTTCAGTCTGATGTAACTGAAAGCCTTGTTAAACTTTGCATGGATGTGCGGGTTCCAAATGAAGTATTTTGAAGCCATATGTAAGAAGTATGGGTTCTGCTCTGAATTGAGTAAAAACCAATTGAGTTAAGATCGGCATCTGCACTGATGTATACAGAAACCATTTCCAATGAACTCCGGGTTCTAGTCTGAACGAACCAGAAACCTCTCCATGCAAAATTAAGATGTCTTTGGTATCCAAACAGATTTGGATCCAGACTTGTTAGCGCTCTTGGGTACCCATTTCAATACGGGTTTAGGTAACCATTTCATTACAGGTTTAGGTACCCATTACAGAACATATTTTTTTCTTCTTTCTCAAACTCAGGAAGCAAATTTCTTTTCATATGATAAAATTGATTATCTAATTTATGAAAGAAACTTAAATCTGAATGAACAGAATTATGCAAAAAAAATTTCTTGAATCTGTCTGATGCTAGCTTGTTTATGATAATACTTGGTATTTTTGTTGGAAATATTCTTCTGAGATTATCGTTAAGACTTATGAAAATTTTGTTTTTCTAGAATCTCCAAAAGGATTTTTGTTAAGACTTATGAAAATTTCTAAAATTTTCATCTCGCTTTTCATTGAAAATGAAAACTTGTTTACTTAACAACAATTTCATAAATTTTCATTTCACTTTTTAGAATACCACTTTTCATATTCTCTCTCTTACTTTTCTATTACCTACTCTATATTTTTTATAATACTCTCTTACTTTTTTATTATCTAACCTATTTTTTTTATAATCATCCATCTTATTTTTCTTAAAACAAATACTTCATTATCTAAACAAGTTTTCACTTTTCATAGAAACCCTTGTTTTTTTCTAAAACTATAACTTGAAAACTGAAATGGAAAACCAACTAGTTTTCGTGAACTAAACGCAACCAGATTTTTAAGATTCATCAGGTAAATCTTGACCGTAAGTTTTTCAACTACTTTATCTTTGCCTTTGTTTATCTTTAAAGATATTTAAGTTGAAGATCCGAAGACAAATCAAACTTAGGAGTTTTAGCTAGATTCTTTTCGCTTTCTAAAGATAAATCAGAATGATAAACTTTATGTTCTAAACAAACCTTAGAATCCTTAACCTCTTATTCATTTGAAGAAGGGGAAATCATTAAATTGTTTCTAAAGGGGAAACATAACTTTGATCAGGATGATTTGTCTTATAAAGTGTTTCTTCAAGATCTTTAACTTTCTTGTACAAATCAGATCGTTCAGGCAAAAGATAGTTTAGTTGAATTGCATTTTGATAATTATCTTGTTTAGAATCTTCAAGTTCCTTTGATAATTCATATATTTTCACTTTGAGAACATGATTCTTAGAATTCAATACTTTCTGTTTTTCATCAAAATTTAAAACTTCTTCTTTCAAACTTGTGATATCATTTAAAGCAAATGCTTTTTCTGTATTTAACTGAACAAGAATTTTATAATTATTCCTACGAATCTATTCAGATTTAGTAAGTTTGCAATCAGCTCAGACTTTTCAGATGTTAACTTTGAAATGGAATCATGATCAGTCATTTGATTTTCAAACACTTTAAGCTTTTCATCAGCTTAGAATTCTCAGTTGTGAGATTCAACATCTGATCATGTTCAATTTCCAGTTGAAGTTCCAGAGAAACTACCTTCTTCTTCTCGTCTTGTAGTTTAACATCTGCTTGTTCAGGTACCTTTGTCACATTCTTTAACTTTACTTCAAATTCCATCAACTGTACAGTTACATCAACAGGCTCTTCAGTTGTATCCATAAAGCACTGAGAAATTATATTCATGTTCTAATCTTCAGATTTATGCTTCTTCGATGATAACCATCTTCCAAACTTCTTCTTAAAATCCTTTTGGAGTTGAAGTGATTCCAGCTTCATCTCTTCAACATCTATGTCACAAATATCAGTGTTAGATTCCATCTGATTAGATTTGTTGAAATTGAAGGGAAATCAATTAAGCTCAGAAAATATCAGCAAGTTGAAGGTTGTTCGAGTATTGAAATCCAAAATTGAAGCTCTGAAAGATGTATCTGTGGTTGATGGCTTGGTGAAAATCAGCTCTAAAGTGACTTTTGGATGTTCATTTTTCAGCTTCGGTACAGACAAATGCCTGTAACTTCTTCCTAATGCTAGGAACATGTAGTACTGTAGGTCCCAAAAGGTTTTCCTAGTATGTTTTTCTAAGCTGTAGAGGGCGGGGGGGGGGGGGGGGGGGGGGGGCGTGAATACAACTATTCAAATTTTCCACACACTTTCTTATTGTGTGTATGTATATTATCAACAAGAGTTAATTACAAACAAGCCTGAACTGCAGAATGGTTCAAGATGAGATGACAAAAACAACAGATTCTATTAATCTAAGACCTCACTCAGATTAGTTACGATGAATACACTCACAAAGATGAACTCACTGATATTACAAGACAGACAGATAGACAGCTCGAACAAGAACAGCTTGGATACACTTAACTGTTTTATTCAAGCAGACTTTGCATGCATGAAAACACACTTCTTTGAACGTTCTGAATATCACACTCTCTTGGTTTTTCTCACATTCCTTAGAAGCTTCCTTTTATACTCTCACTGAGAATCCCAGTGAAGCTTCCTTATTGGATGTAGAGATAGTGGAATGTATTTCAAAAAAGACAAGAATACTTTTCTGCAAGTTCTGACAAAGTAGTATTTGTCTCTACATTGCAGAATCTTTGTCTTTTCCTTTTTGTCTCTGTTGCAGAAAGCTTTAACCAAAAGAGGAATGTCAACTCTAAACCTTTCATCTTCTGTTTTGGCCATTTTGATATAAGAAATGATTTGTCACCAATTTCAAATATCTACTTTGTCTTCATGTAACAGAACAGCGTGGGCAGTCTTAGCAGCTTCTGTTTTTCTACTTTGTCTTTGAATTTGTAAACTGATCTCTTGGTCCAAGACAATACATGAGGACATGGAAACATATTCCATAAAGTGTTTAGCTTGTTTACAAAGTACAGGTTCTGTTCATTTAGAATATGTCCAAGCTGCTCAACAGGTTAGAGTAGTGTAGACAGTTTATGTCCAGCCTGTTCAATAGAATAGAATAGCTTGGATAATCTGCTTTAGTTGCAACAAATGCAACAGGGTAAGCAACTTTGAATGATATTGCAAATCACTTATCAGGTTTCAATAAGGCATTAACATGCCTTAAATTATACCTTCATGTGCATCAAACAGGTTTGATTAATAATCTCACCCTAAGATGAATAACAGGTTTGACTGAGGCCTTTTTGTGCCTAACAATCTCCCCCTATTTGCAATAATCAGTCTAAGCTGATTCTATCAATTATCACTATATATTTTTACATTATATTTGCTGAAATGAAATTGCAACATAAAAGTAAAGTAAAAGATCAGTTTATATATACACTGATCTTGATTACAAAAAACACATGTTTTCACACATAAGTACAACTGATGTACTACAGTAAATTACAACTAATGTAAAAAGATATATTACAACTGATGTAATAGAATACAAGATATGTACAAAGAGAATTTCAACAAATTGGACTATTGATGGTGGGAGCAAGTAATGGTAAGCCTGTCCAACTTATGGACAACTTCAATTCTTCATCTACTCAGCAGTAGATGGACCTTCAAGCTCTGACCTTCCTTCAAACATCTGTTCAAAGTACTCCATAGTTTCATCAATCTCTTCTATTTCATGTCTGGGAAACATGAAATCAGGGTGTTGAAGTTATCTTCTCTCATAGAAGCCTTTAAGCTGTTCCCAGGTAGCTGCTCTCCATCTTGACAATTGTTTAAAAGAGTTGGAGAGTCTAAATGTTATGAGCTGCTTGAGACCAACCTTATGCAGATTAGATGCTCTCTGAAAACACATTTTCTTTCTTTAAGGGGTCTACAAAGAATACCCCAAACTCAGGCTCTTTTATGAGTTTATCTTCCTCAGGCTCAACTCCCCTGGGCAGACTGTGATTTATTCCTTTGATTTCAACAGCTAGGATGCCTTGATTAATCATCATAAGGAGTTCTTCAAGCTCTGTGTCCTTCCTCTTTCTTCTAGGCTTAATCTTTGGTTCCACCACTGAGGTACCCTTAATTTGTTCTTCAGAGATCAGGCGTAGATTTTTTACTCTCTCCATCAGCGTTTTGACATATGCCCTGATAGTCTTAGCAGTTTCAGATTTTGACTGACTTTAGGCAACTGCCAATTCTACCCATTCTCTGTACCCCATGCAAGCAACATCAGATTTTCTTTCTCTCCCTCTTTCTCTGTCACTGACTCTTTTGCAGCCTCTAGCAGTTTCCTTTGAACATCCAAAGAGGGCATTTTAACTTTTCTTGCCTCCTTGAATGCAAAGGCCTTTGCAGCTTTGGCAGAGGCTTCTTCAACTATTATCTTTCTAAGATATGAAGCTGCTCTTTTTTGAATTGATAATAGGTGTCCAGTGCAACACCCATTTCTTTGTCTTGTGTTTTGTCGAATTTGATTTGAGCAGCCTTGAGATAGTCAGTGTCCACTGAGGCTTTTCTCTTACCCTTTTCTATTGTGGCTGTCACAGCTTCAGTCTCCTCTTCCTCCTCTTCTTCAGTTTAACTAAAATCAGATTTCTCCTTGTGCTTGGCCTGACTTCAGGAATGGATTCCTCCCCCTTAGATGGTGCAGGGCTTGGAGATCCATCCTGAGTAGGCCGAGTAGTTTTAGAAATTTTGGAGACACCTGCAACAGGACCTGTTTGGGAAATACCTGCTGCTTGCCCTGTTGAAGCTGATTTCTCCTTAGAGGGAGATGAAGACTTCTCCCTCTTAGACTTGGTCTTCAAGGAATATATCTTCTCCCCTTTGAACGAGATGGCACAGAGGCTTCAACAACAGGTCTTCCTGAAGGAACGTATGTAGCAGGCTGGGTAACAGCAGTTTTGGCAGCTGGCTTGGAAACAACAAGGCTATGCACTAAGAAATCCAAATTGTCCCTAACCTCTGCAAATTGTGTAATACATGTTTGAAGAGAAGAAGAATGAGAAGTGGCAAGGAATGAAAACTAGGCAATAGCTTCCTGTCAGATGCTATGAACACCAAACTTTGAAGTTGTTCAAGATTCAGTTCAAGAGAATAGTGCATATCATCAAAGTTTGAGGACACAATATTGGACAGAGAGACCACTAACGTATTCAGGCTAGCCAAAGTGGAGGAGAGTGTGTTTGAGCAAGTGTCAACAAGGGCTGACAGTTGTTGGGAAACAGCTGACAGTGTGGACACGGAGTCCTGCTGGGTAGAAAGAATTAATGAGAGGGAGGAGGATAGTTGTTGCGACTGTGCAGTGAGTGCAAGCAGCTGAGAAGAATGATCAGCTTGGGGAGCAGGGGTTGGGAAAGAAGTCCTGAACGAATCAATGAACCCTTGAAGCTGGGCAGACACAGAGTCTGAAATGAGTAAGGGGATGGAGGTCATAAAGTTTTCCAAAGAGCCAACTTTGTTGGTCAGCACAGATAGCTGATCCTTCTAAAATCCATTTTTGGGGGATGGAGGTGTATGGGTTGACTGTTTGGATTGGTTAGATGGTGAGGAATGTGATGGTGATGGTGAGGATTGAGGAGTATGTGGATCATTAGGTGAAGGTAGGGAGACTCTGGATAAGAGTTCCATAGCATGGGCATAAGTTAAATGGCCCAGCTTGGAAGGGTCAAGGGACCTTCAGCAGTGGCTGTATCTGCATCATGAGGTGAAGGGGTAGAAGTTGGTGGCCTTTCAGATGCTGCTGGCATTCTAGCACCTTCATCAAGACCTGGGGTTGTTCCCTCAGTAGTACCTTGGTTGATAGGCACCTCTTCATGGGGAGATGGGATGTGCATTTCAACATCATCAGTGGTGAAAGCTCATGATGGAATGTGCACTTGAGGAGCAGCCTCACCAGAGGGATGTTCTATTCCCTCTGGTTAATCAGCTTGGGTTGATGGTCCTTCAACAGCTGTTGGGTGTGGAACAGCTGCATCACCAGAAACAGAAGTTTGAGGCTGATCTGCTGTATGGTCTGTTTCAACAGCTTGGCCACCTCGTGCAGACTCAGGTTGGGTACGAAAAGTATGAGGTGGTGACTGTGTGGACTCAGTGTGGAGTGGAGAGGGCTCCTGTCTTTCAATGAGAGACTTGGACAGTTGATGTGGTGGTCTCCATTTGTACAATTGGTTCCAAGGTTGCTGCACTTTCTCCCAAAATAGGAGAAGTAAAAACAGCAGGGGTTGCTTCTTTGTCAACTGACTCCTACTGGGACGGGTTAGAAGGGCTAGTTTGGGAGGATGGTTTCTTTTTGGCTAGAGATCTGCGTGTGTTATATGATTTGAGGGATGAAGTGGAGGATAGATGTTGTGGAGAAGTGATGAGGGGTTCAGTTTGGACTGGTAGGGAGACTGGGCTAGAAACAGGAGGTTATTCCTGTCACAAGGCCCTCTTCACCAGTTTAGGCCTTGATTTGGATTTTCCCTTTGGAGCAGTCACTGGATCCACTTTCTGAGTAGAAGGTCCTTCCACTAAACCAAGTAACCTCCTCATTGGTGTTGACAGAGGAGGTTCATTCTCAAGTACTGGAGCATAGAACACCCTATTCCTAATAACAGGGAATACAACAGTACTTAGTAGAGGTTGAGAGTTGTACAGATGCTCACCACAGATGTGTTTGAAGATGATTCTAAAAAACCTTTGGTATCTGACAGCAGTAGGACGATGTTCTTGCTACACCAGGTTCCTCAAATTAATTGCCATGTTCAGAGTAGTCCCATCCACAAGCTGTAGGATTATAGGAATCTCATCCCCGCTAAGCTGGTCAAATGAGCCAACTTTGCAACTGAAGGACATCACCACTGAGGCGAATAGAAAACTGTATGTTGGGGATAAGTCCCTTCGGAAAAAGGTAGCACCCACTTTTGGTTCTGCTACACCACAGAAGCGTAGCAGGTTTCCCATCTGTTCATCCTCTGGCTGTGCTTTATCTTATTTGTCAGCAATGGGAATATGAAGTACTTCCCTAAGAAGAGCAGTAGTTGTCTCAATGGTTTGAGTGCCATTAAGAATGGTTCCTGTGATGGTTTTGGTTGAAGGATCATACGAGCAGGTATACCAAAACACATAAACCAATCTCCTTGTACATGACACCAGGAGAGGCAGTCATTGCGTAGTGCAGAGGATGGGCTTGAACGATATCCACCATAGGTTCATAACCTTTACCCACATAGTTTTTGGGAATGGCCAGGTTAGCAATGTACTAGGTGGGTTTGAGTGTGAGTATTGTTTTACTGAGGGATGTTTTGCAACATCATCACCAACGAACACAGATAAAAGGGGGTTGTTTTGGTGGGCTATTAAGAAAGTAAGAGAGATGCAGGATGTTTGAACACTTAGTCAGTTAGGGTTTGTCAGATAGTTAAGGAAGCAATATTAAGAAGAAGATGATGAAACAGTGGTTTAGGTATTCATAGGATTTGAATATGAGTGAGTAGAAGAGAGGAAGGATTGGGCGGTTGAGTTGAAATGGTCTTTAACGGAAAACGGAACTGTTTGCCATGTCAGAACGGTTGTTAGACCACTTGACCCTTTTAACTACTAACACACGTTAACAAACATTATCTGTAGGTAATTAGTTAAATATATACGTTATCTAAGTAATTTAAATGTGAAGAAAGGTAATTCAAACTGATGTTCCAATCTGTTGTTCAAACCAGTGATGAACAAGTTTCATCACAAGCTGATCACTCTTCAAGATGTTCATGCAACCCGTGCAACTATATGACAATAGGTTTCATTGTGAAACCTGTTCAATAGTTGAACAGTTTACAAGGTACTGCCTTGTTTGACAGATTTTGAGAGTGAGCAGATTAGAAGTTTGTGCAACAGAATAGGTTTGAGATTAAATGTTATTTTGTCAAGCCTGTTATATGTCCAAGTTGTCCAAGTTTTCAGAAACTTGCTAATTAAAGAAAAAGTAAAAGGTGTTCTGTCCAAGTTGTTCTGTGAAATTTGGACAAATTTGGACAAGTGATCTTTAGAGCATCAATGAAACTTAGTCACTTTTATTTAACATACCCAGCTTGCTTACAATGTAATTAAACCTGTTTTCATCAAGAGGCTTGATGAAAATGTCTGCAAGCTATTCTTCTGAGGAAATAAAACTTACCTCCACATTACCTTTTTGGATGTGATCCCTGATAAAGTGATTTTTGACTTCTATATGCTTTGTTCTGGAGTGGAATACTGGATTGTTGGAGATGGCTATGGCACTTGTATTATGATACAGAATAGGAGTTTTTCTATATAGAAGGTCATAATCCTCAAGCTGATGCTGCATCCATAGAATCTGCCTCCAGCAGCAATGTACTCAGCTTCAGAAGTAGACTTGGAAACTGAATTCTGCTTCTTGCTACACCAACTGATCAACTTACCACCAAGGAGTTGACATCCACCTATTTTTCTTTTCCTACCTAGCCTGCAGCCTGCAAAATTAGAATCTGAATAACCAATTGTTCAAGGCTGGAGTCTTTGGGATACCAAAGACCCAAACCTGGTGTACCCTATAGGTATCTGAAGATTCTTTTTATAGCAGCTAGATGTGATTCCTTAGGGTCAGCTTGAAATCTAGTACATAAACAAGTAGTAAACATAATATCTGGTCTACTAGCAGTTAAGTATAGCAAGCTCCCAATCATGCCTCTATAAGCTGTTACTGAAACAGCTTTGCCACAGGCATCAGCATCCAATTATACATTGGTTGCCATTGGGGTTTTGATGGGAGAACTTTGATCAAATTTAAAGTTTTTCAGAAGATCTAAAGTATACTTTCTTTGATTAATAAAAATTCCATTTGAGGTTTGTTTAACCTGTAATCCTAGAAAGAAAGTAAGTTCACCCATCATGCTCATTTCATATTTGGATTTCACGAGCAATGAAGAGTTCTTGCATAAGTGTACATTAGTAGAACCAAATATTATATCATCCACATATATTTCAACAAACATAATCTCAGTTTTCACCTTCTTTATGAACAAAGAGATATCCACTTTACCGCTGGAATAACCATTGCTCATAAGGAAATCAGTAATAGTGTCATACCAAGCTCTAGGGGCTTGTTTTAGACCATAGAGAGCTTTGTCCAACTATTAGACAAAAACTGGATGTAGGTCACTTTCAAAACCTGGAGGGTGCTTGACATATACCTCTTCCTGCAGCTTACCATTCAAAAATGTACTCTTGACATCCATTTGGAATACCTTCATGCACTTGTGGGCAGCATAGGCTAGAAACAAATGAATTGCTTCTAATTTGGCCACTGGAGCAAATGTTTCATCATAGTATATGCCCTCTTCTTGTCTGTAGCCTTGAGCAACCAGTCTTTCCTTATTTCTAATGACATAACCTTGCTCATCCATTTTGTTCCTGAAAACCCACTTGGTGCCAATTATAGTTTTACCTTTAGGGTTAGGGACCAGCTTCCATACTTTATTTCTTTTAAACTGATTGACTTCTTCTTGCATGACAGTGATCCAATTGACACAAAGCTAGAAAACATACAAATGTTTCGTAAGTTGTCCCATCTTGCATGACAGTGATCATTGTACCCCTTTGTTGATGTCACCAATTATTTGATCATTGGGGTGACACCTGATCCACTTAGGATCATGTTTCAATGAAGATTCTCCTGAATCATTTTCATTATAATCAGGTCTTGCAGAACAGCTTTCAAGATAATCATCATCAGGGTGTATCAACATAATTCACACAGGGTGTATCAACATAATCATCATCATGACCATTGTGATTAACAGGTTCCACTCTGCATGAAGTGGAAGCTTTTGAGTCCTTTTCCTCAACATTTGAATGCAAAAGATCATCAAAGTTGAATTCTCTTGAAACTGATTTAGGAATAGCTTTGGTAGAGGCATTCCTAGACTCCTCAAAGGTAACATTGACAGATTCATCTATCACCTTTCTTTTGTAGTTGTATCCTCTATAGACTTTAGAAATAACAGAGTATCTAACAAATACACCTTCATCAGCTTTGGGTTCAAATTTTGCCAGCTGATCCCTCTTATTCAGTATGAAGCAGGGACATCCAAACACATGGAAATAGCTTATATTTGGCCTTCTCCCTTTGATTTACTCATAAGGAGTCTTATTGAACCTTTTCACCACTAAGGATCCGTTTTGAGTGAAGCAGGCAGTGTCGATGTAAGGTCACCTACCTATGGATCCTATCTTGACGCGACGCCGTCCAAAGAGTGCAGAATCCTCGTTAGCGGTTTGACGGAATGATCACGCACACGAAACACGAAGACACACACGATGATAGACGCACACTAGAACGTCCCAACACGTGATTCTCTCCAAGAACACACACAAAATCGTCTCTGTATGTTCGTAATCGCCGTTTTCCTTAATTCTGCAAAAGTTGTTAATCAAAATGGATTAACCCTTAATTATAAGGATTAGATTCGAACTTGCTCTGGACAAGTTCGAGAAGGCCCAAGCCCACGAACTTGTCCACCATAAGTTCGAATAGGCCTTTGAACTTATTCTAGAACTTGTCTTTGAACTTGTTCTAGAACTTATGTTTGAACTTATCTTCGAACTTATGTTTGAACTTATTGTAAAACATCCTTTACAACCAAGTTCAAACATATATACAATCAATATCAAACATATAACAAACATATAACGAAGATGTATTAATATGCAATTACGAACATTTGGACTTTTACAAAATACCTATAGTTAGACTGCTATCGTCACACAAGATGCAATAACAGACTCCCCCTTGACGATATCTTCTAACTATATATATTTTGTCTAAGTACTAGAACTATACAAACTACTACCAGCATATAATCCCTGCTCTATGCAAACCCTTACCACCTTCATGAACTTCCTACCTTCTGATCTCCAGCCTTCGTGAAAGAAAATTGGCTAATCATGAAGCTTTCTCAGGTCGTCCTTGGATAAGTTGATCAGATGCAGTGGATCGTATACTTTCAAAATAGTCTTTTCATATTGATCCTCCTGGACTGCTTCAGCCGTCTCATTGTCCACGTACCACCACTTCATGTTGCCAAGTACATCCTGTGGCATTGACTTCATCGGCACTCTCTTCAGACATCTGACTGGCTTGTCGACCATTGTAGCCCAAGGCTTGCTAGTGTGGGGATCTATTCTTGACTCATTTTCAATTCTTTTGCCTGACTTCAGCCTTATCCTTTCAAACTTTCAAGACCACCCCTCCTTTCTGATGATTTTAGCTATAACTTCAGCGTAGGGGTCGTCTCCCAAGTTGATAAGCTCTTTCTAGGCCAGCTCCTTCACTTCACATTTGGGCAGTGTATTGAAAACCTTCAAAGTTCTCCTTAAGTACTGAAGCCCATCTCTTCTTTTGAGCACGAATAGCTGCAGTTCTCTATGAAAGAACCAGCTTAGAATCCTCCTGAGAGATTTCCTGGACTTGGCAGTCTCATTCTCTTCTTTACTGTCAGGTTGGTCTTCTTCTCCTCTTTCCTAAACCATAGCTTTATCATTTCTTCTCTTATTTGTTCCTTTTCAGCTATTTCAGATTCTGATTCATCCAAATATGTTCGGTGATAGGCTGCTTTGGGACAACCACTTCATCTACATTGTCATCCTCATCTTCAACAACCTCGTCATCTGACTTCCAATCCACCACGTCTTCTGGAATAAATTCCCCTTCTTCCAAGCCTTCTTGATCAAAACCAAAATCGTCTTCATCATCAAGGTTCATTAAGGCTTCAATCATTTCTTGTTCAACAGTCTTTGAAGCTTCACCTTCGCCTCCTTCTCCCATACTTGTCTGACTAGGCTCCCTCTGAATGAGTGCTTGCTAAGCAGTCTTCTGAGAAAGATCTGCTAGCTCACCTTCTCTTTTAGCTGATCTTCCTTGCAGCTACTCTCCCCTTGAGCTTGCAGATTTTTCAATAATTGCTCAAGGAGAGTCTTCATCGTCTTCAGCTCAGACTGTTGATCAGCCACAGTTGTCCTTAACTCGGCATTCTCTTGATCAAGTCTGGCATTATGCTGTTGCAGCTCTTTCACAGCTCTGGACAATTGATTAATTTGGACTGTCTGGAAGTCCACTTTTCCTTTCAACTCAGTGAACCGTTGATTGTCTGTGTAAGCAGTCGAAGTTGATGGAATGGAGGCGAATGTAGTTGGGGCTGTTGTTGAAGTTAATGGAGCAGCTGGTAACACTGTCTGAGGAGCTGAAGTGGATGGAGTTCCCTGCATAAATCTATGCCTCCTCGCCCTATGCGTAGGTACGAGTGGAACTTCCTCTTCTTCTTCAAAATCCGAGTCTTCTGCCTCTGCATCCCTACCTGCTGGCCTCGTACTGACCACTAATCTCGATCCATATCTGCCAATTGTGACAACCGGATCAGCAGCCTCTATCTCCTCAGAACTAGACTCGGAGTCAGACTCGGAGGCGGTCTCTACGTGACCCTCAGCCTCAGTCTGTAATCTTTCTCCTTCTTCTTCACCCTAGACTTCTGTGTCC
Organism: Centrapalus pauciflorus; assembly: GCA_020465985.1. Classification (NCBI taxonomy): domain Eukaryota; kingdom Viridiplantae; phylum Streptophyta; class Magnoliopsida; order Asterales; family Asteraceae; genus Centrapalus; species Centrapalus pauciflorus. The sequence continues at coordinate 242,932 of JAANYP010000193.1, forward strand.
ATAAACTCAGCTTCAGATGGCTGGTATTCATCAATCTCTCTAAGAATATCATTGAACTCAGTCGGAGGCTCCAAGATGTCTTGAACTAATTCTGCAGCAATATCTTGCACGAGAGCAGTTCCTTGAGCCCAAATCTCTTCCAGAGTTTGCTCCCGCTCGTCATACTGTGGAGCTGAACTAGATGGCCCAGCAGCTTCCAAAGCTGGCTGTGGGCAAGGAGTGGGTCTCGCAACCGGAGCTCTTCGTCGTTGCCTCAGCTGTTGCTGTTGCTGTTGCGGTGGCTACTGTTGTTGTTGCTGCTATTGCTGTTGTTGAACTTCACCGGTCCAATTATCACCTTCTGGGGCTACAAAATCAGGATCAATGACCGCTCTGAACAATGATGCCACTTGCGGCCTGACCTGCTCAGCCCTTCTCGCATTGTGGGTCTGGCAGTCAGCAAAGATCCTCTTATCGATTATGGTCACGCCACTTAGATCTGGAAGTGGTGGCAAATTGGGCAAAAAGTGGCGAATGATCATCATCGCAAAACGTGGGTACATCAAAAATCTCTCTCTGATTGGAGCTGTGATCTAGTGCACACCATTGTGTCAAATCCCGCCTTCTTCGGCGCAAAACATACCATAATGACGTGTACAAGATAACGCCATTGGCCAATCAAGCCACTCTTCACATACGAAGCCTTAGTTATGTCTTGAGCATATCCCATTCTCAGAAACGACGCTTGCCTGATATGTAACGGAAAATCTATAGGCCCCGCTTCTTGGTCCTCAGATCCCAGCTGTAGGATCTGTCTCAACATATCAGCCGAAAAGACGATTGGCTATCCACCCACTCTTGTTCTTAGAACAGTAGGTGTAACCGAGCAATCCACTTGTAGATGCTCCCAGAACTGTCGGACATAGGTCAGTATAATCTGAAGATTGTGAGTGAGAGCGTAGGAGACTCGGGACTGTGTCAGGAACTCTATCATCTGACGATACGACTGTGCTTCAGGCAATTCATGATCCACGGACATAACCATGTTATGCTTATTATAAAATGCCCGATCACCCATATCTGCACACAGAATTAACAAGCAACATTAGTAACTAAAAATAAAATGAAACTTGTTTATTTTGAATTTACATAACTTCGAACTTACATAAGTTCGAAATCCAACACATTCGAACTTATACAAGTTTGAATTTATTGTAAAAACATTCGAATTTAAATAAATTCGAGGAATATGTTCGAACTTGATTGATTTCAAACTTGTAGATATTTCAACAAGTTTGAACTTTCTAACAAGTTCGAACCTGAAGAACATGTTCGAAGTCTGTCACTTTCAAACTAAAATCCAAGATTTTAACCCCATCTGACTTAAAAATAGTATAATCTAGTCTTATTGGGTTCTAATCGAAGTTATATATGATTTATTTGAACTTTTATCCATCAAAACTAGTGATTTTAAACCGCATAGTTTCAACTCAAATAATCATCAAATAGACTCGATTTTTGCCACAATAATGTCCTAAACTACACATACTTTGTATAATAATGGTTACTATACCTAAGTATATGTGTATGTTCGAGAAATCAAAGCAAAACTTTGAGGAATAGGAAGAAATTCAAATGACGGCAAGTTCGAAGACAAGTTCGAGATCGTCGGAGCACAAGTTCGAATGAAGAAATTCCAGGGTAGGTGTCTTAAATGAAGTACTATTGACCTATTGATACCAACTACCTTCGAACTTAGCATAAGTTCAAACTTCCTGAGAAATTCGAAGTTAAGTTCGAATTTGTCTGAATTTCGAACTTAAGTGAAAATTTTGAAAATACTTGAATAAAATTCAACTTTTTCAACTTTTTCGTGTAACAGAATATTAAGCAACAGATTTTCACGCAATATTTGCTTATTCAACCAAAAATGCATCCTAGTAACTTTGACCTTTATCCTACTTAGAATAAAATAAATTAAAATAAAATAAGATAAAATAAAATAAAATAAAATAAAATTTGAATAAAACTTAAACTTATACTACTAAAAAATACTTTTAAAATTTACGACTTAAACTAACAGAATATTTTTGCGAGAAAGTCAAAGAAGGTTCAATCAGATAGCGGTGTCAAACGCACTTTCAGCATTTCACTTTCACACTTAGGAATTTTTCATTCGTTGATTGTTTGTCGAGATATACATTCCAAGTTGATTGTCGGTATGATTTTCCCTTTAAACATTTTACACTTTTGAATATCCCTTGGCCTTTTTATATATCAAGAAACTACCTTACGTGTCACATACTTAGACATACTTCTATGATCAAGGCAGACACACAATGATTATAACTTTTCGGTATTGCAAATTTTCTTTAAAAGGCAAACATCAGACACAATTCTGTATTAACATACAACAGAGTGTCTTACTTTGTCTTAGAGTTTATTTAAAGTTAGCAAGACAGCGGTGATGGGTCTGTACTTACGTACAACAAAGCGACTTATTTTGCTAACTTGAGTCAAAACAGAGGTGACAGGTCTGTACTTAGATATAACAAAGCGACTTGTTTTGACTCCCTCCTTTTTATCAAAAAATTTTCTTTTCTTTTCTTTTAAGATGTATTTTGATGGTGCTATACATCCCCCAGAAAATTTGCATACCTCATTTAGAATCATTTTCTGTATGTCTCTAACATAGAAATTAAGACCATTTGGTCATACATCTAAGTTAGTTACACATATGACTTTTTTCTTGAATATTTTATTAGCTTTTGAGATTCCCTTTGTGTATTATGCCTACCAACACATCAAACAGAAAACTGTATATCACTTAGAGAATAAGGTGCATTATGTGTGAAAGCTTAACACATAGAGTTTGTTTAGACGGTCCTAATTTTCGTCACTTTGAACCTATGAATCTAAGACTTACTTCATTTTTCTAATATTCTCATTTTTTGTTGAACTTTTTTTTGTTTTCTCTCTTTCATCTTTTGTTTTTAATAATTTTAATGATAATCTAATAAACTAACCTACTAACTTACTATAAAAGGAAATTAATAATACTTAAACACTAACTTACTATAAAAAGAATTAAAAAGATACTAAGGTCATGTTACTCTGGATTACGCATACCATTTAGTTGAACTAACAACTCAAAGCATGACTTATCAAAAGCTTTAGTGAATAAATCAGCATTATTATCTTCTGTTGCCACTTTTACCAGCTTTATTAAGTTCTTTTCAGCACAATCACGTATGAAATGATGTCTTATGTCAATGTGCTTTGTTTTACTGTGTTTAACTGGATTATTAGTTATAGCAATAGTATATTGATTATCTATCCTTATGGGAGTATGAGTGTAAGTCAAACCGTAGTCCCGCAATTGTTGTTGTATCCACAAAACCTGAGAACAACAACTACCAGCAGCTACATATTCGGCCTCGCACGTTGACATGGCTACCGAAGTCTGTTTCTTGCATTGCTAGGATACGAGCCTCCCTCCAAGGAACTGACAACCTCCAGTTGTTGACTTCCGGTTCACGCTGCAACCTCCATAATCTGAATCCGTGTATGCTTCCAATTCCAGATCACCATCAGCGTGATACCAAAGTCCCAGCTTCGGTTTCGACTTGAGGTATCTCAGAATCCGCTTCACAGCTTTCATATGCATTTCTTTTGGATTGACTTGAAACCTAGCACAAATACACACAGCAAACATTATATCTTGTCTAGACGCAGTTAAATACATGAGTGATCCGATCATGGTCTGATATAGAGTCGGATCCACATCAGTATCACTATATGTACCCGGTCCGAGATTGTGATTCACTTGAATCGGAGTACTGAAGTGAGCGGTCAGCTTTGTTCCTTCCATCCCGAAGCGCTCCAGAATATCGTAGACATACTTCATCTGATGGATAAACATGCCCTCCTTCCTCTGTTCAACTTGCAAACCTAGAAAGAAGTTTAACTCTCCCATAGCACTCATCTCAAACTTTGACTTCATAACCTTCACAAAATCTTTGCACATCTATTCGTTTGATGACCCGAAAATGATGTCATCAACGTACACTTGTACCAAGATAAAATCTTCTCCCTTCCTTTTCACAAATAAAGTACTATCAATTCTCCCTCTTTCAAACCCGTTGTCCAAAAGATGAGTTGATAGTGTCTCATACCATGCCCTTGGTGCCCGATGCAATCCATACAGAGCCTTATCAAGACGATACACTCTATCTGCATACTTTGGATCTGTAAACCCGGGCGGTTGTTCGACGTACACCAGTTCCTTCACCTTGCCGTACAGGAATGCACTCTTTACATCCAACTGATAGACCTTAAATCGTTGGAAGGACGCAAAGGCCAGAAACAGACGAATTGCCTCGAGCCTTGCCACTGGTGCAAACACCTCTTTGTAATCTATTCCCTCTTCTTGGTTGAATCCCTTTACCACAAGTCTTGCCTTGTTGCGGTTACAATACCCCGATCATCTCTCTTGCACTTAAAAACCCATTTGGTTCGTATTGCCACTTCTCCTCGAGGTAGCGACACTAACTCCCACACTTCAAGCTTTTTGAATTGTGATAGTTCTTCTTGCATGGCTTCAACCCAAGAGTTGTCTTTCAGTGCAATTTACACATTCTTCGGCTCTACTTGCGAGATGAAACATGAATAAAAACAAGTGTGAAAAGCGTCGGAGTCATTAACCATCAACAACAACACTGTGTTATTATTCAAACTACTCCTAGTTCTCATACCAAAATGCAGTTTTCCTATGATGCCCTCAACCGGATGATCCTTGTTTATCCTCGATGTTTCAATCTCATCGACCTTAAGATTATCTCCTAAGTTTGATCCTATTTCACCTAAACGGGGGTATGACTTCAGACAGTACATTCTCTTCCTCATGATCACTGTCGTCGGAGCTAGAAGTATTTGTCTGATTCTCGTTTGTAGGTATTTCAGAATTATACTCTGCTGGAGATCCATCTTCTGTCATTGTAGGCTCAGAAGTTGATGGAATGCTCGTCTTTGGAAAACTTTGACCATCGTCATTCAGATTTAAGGACGATAAGTCATTTTCAATTGTACCAGCATTTCCATCAAAAATAATGTTAAATGATTCAAACAATGAGTCATAATCAAATATCCATTCCGGACCAGTTTGGGATTCATGTGAATAACTTGTAACATCAATGTTAAACACATTTTCAACCGAACCATTCGTTTTGTTAAAAACCCTTTTGTTTGGTGAGTTAGGCACATAACCTAGGAAATATCTTTCTTCAGCCTTTTCACCAAACTTAGGTTGATGTTTTGTTTTCAATAACGTACACGGTACCCCAAACGGTTTGAAGCCTGTTAAATTTGGTTGTCTTTTATTCAGAACTTCATAGCAGGTTTTGTTAGTTATTTGATAGTAAGGACCCGATTTAAAACTTGACATGCGGTATTCACTGCCTCCCCCCAAAACATGGTAGGAAGCTTTGAATCCGAGAGCATGGTCCTTGCTGCCTCAATCAAAGTCCTGTTTTTCCGTTCTGCCACCTCATTTTGTTGTGGCTCATATGGTGCACTAAATTGATGGACTATGCCTTTAGATAGGCAATATACACCAATTACTGTGTTTTTAAATTCCGTTCCATTATCACTCCTGATACGTTTTACCCTCGTCCCGTATGAGTTTTCGACTTGGTCTAAGAACCCAATCAACTTTCCAGTTGTTTCGTCCTTCGTACCTAAAGAGAAAACCCACGAAAAATGTGAGTAATCACTAGTGATAAATAAACAGTACCAACTACCACCTATACTCCTTTTGTTGATAGGTCCGAATAGGTCCATGTGCAACAAATCGAAAGTGGAAACTATAGAGTTCTGAGTCTTTGAGTTGTGTGACTTCTTGTGTTGTTTGCCTGTCTTGCACGGTACACACTTGTCATCGAAATGAAAACTCTTCAGTAGGACACCTTGCACCAGACCATGTTTAGTGATGTAGTTCATTTTCCTCAGGTGCAAGTGTGCCATGCGTCTGTGCCATAAAATGGATTCTATCTCTGAAGCTTTGGATAGAAGACATATTTGTTCCATCGATGAATCCGATTTATTCATGTCCAGCATGTACAAATCATTCTTCCTTGGGGCTCTCATCAGTAACCACTCTTCAGGTAATTTAACTCCCGATTTTAGAACAAACGCCTCAGTATCAGTGAAAAGCACTGAGTTCTTTTTATCACAGATTTGAGATACACTAATGAGATTGTGATCAAGTTTATCAACATGGTAAACTTGATCAAGTATGATAGTCCCATTAGTGACCACTCCAGTACCAGTGATATGTCCTCCATTGTTTCCAGCGAATGATACGAATCCCCTGTTCCCTCCCTTGAAGTCTGTGAGTAGACTCCTTTCCCTAGTCATGTGCCTAGAGCAACCACTGTCGATGAACCACTTGTTGTTTAGACCTGTAGTTATCTCCTGCACATGAAAGAAAAGAAGTTAGTTATCACGGGGAACCGAAGCCATGACTGACTTGGTAATACCATTCTCATCCACATATGTGAACTCCTTCAAATACCCATCTCTCCTTTCAGGTGACTTGGGTGTTTGATTGAGAACCTGTTATGGTGCAGAGTAATATAAGTTCTCTCTTGGCCTTTGGTTAGGCATTTGCTGTTGAGCCCTTGAATAATTTCTATTGTAAGGCATTTCAGATTGATATCCCTGGGCTCTACCTGGTGTCTGATGTCTTTAAGGAGTGTGAGACCTAACTGGAGTGTAAGTCCTTCAAGGTGTTGTACTCCTATAAGCTTGTTGTGGTCCTGACCTAGACTGATTAGGAACTCTATCTGGAGAATTAGTTCTAACCACCTCATTTGGTCTAACCGACACCGGTACTTGTCTAACAACAGTCTTTGGTGTGGCATTCACAATTTTCTCAGTGTTTTAAGAACCGCTTGTGCTGGCTACACTTAGTGAGGGTTTATGTTGTTCAGGCTTTCCAACAATATGTGTAGTCTCTACCTTCTTATATGGACAGCTAGACGCAACATGTCCCTTTTCATGACATCTAAAACAAGACATCTTATCAATCGACTTCTTATGAGTGCCCTTTGACTTTGGTGTCTCACTAGTGTCAGTGTCTTTCTTTTCAACTACCGTGACTACTTCCTCTTTCTGATTATTAACTTCAGGTTTAGTTTCTCCTAGAATTTTGTCACTAGAAGACTGCACAAACTTGACTTTCTTAATCGTAGCATTATTATTAGTCACCTTAGTTGATTTATCCTTATCAGATTCAGAAACAGTTTCGGTTGCTACCTCTGTCTCAAATGGTTTATCAGTTTTATCCTGAGGCTGAGGCACATTATTAACCTACTGGTTTCTTAGACTGACGCTGAGCATCTAAGATTTTCCCTAGATTTAGAGAAGAGTTCCTAAACTTTTCTAACTTACTATTTACCTCTGCAACTTTAACTCTTGATTCAGCTAGTTCGACCTCCTTAATGGTAAGTTCTTTGGTTAAAGCCTCAACATGCTCATACATAAGTTCTATCCTGACACATTGTTCACTAAATTATCTTTTAGAACTATAACATCTTGAGCATCTGCTTTCAGCTTATTCCTAAGATCTTCTTTAATATCTAGGAGACTAGCATTATCCGATTTTAAGGATTCTATTTGAGCAGTTAGATTGTTATGTGTTTCTAGAAATAAATTCAATCTATCATTGGAAGTAGCACAGAATGTAGAAAAGTTCAGAATTACCTTTTTGTGATCCGATTCCACGTTAGCCATTTGTGCGGCAAACTCTAGAATGGTCTGATTGTCTGACTTCTCCACCAACACAGGACTTGCGTCATTCTGTTCATTGTCCTCTGTTACTTCCTCTGCTCTATCAACCCCAGTCTCAGTCACTTCACCAATGAAGGCTCTAGCATTAGACTCAGGATGTGAACTCCAATCATACATCCCATCAAGTTGTCTGTCCGATGATACGTTTGTTAACAGACCAGTGATGTTCGCTTGATTACCTGAATTACCAGATTGATATCTTCTCTGAGATTGATTATGATAGTTTTCAACTTTGGGTCTTTGACACCCTCGTGCAAAATGACCTAATCCTTGGCGGTTATAACCCTTGACCTTGGATTTTTCGAACCCAATCTTACTGTTGCCTACATTCAGATTTCTGCCTGTTCGCTTCATGAACCTTTTAACTCGCTGAGTCACCATGGCCAGTTGCCATTGAAGGTCCATTTCTTCCAAATCATCAGGATCCACCTGATCATAGTCCTCTTCCCATAATGCAGGATCGTTAATTTTTCCTTGTACACAATTTCCATATGCTGCAACAAAGAAGCCAAAAGATTCATATGAGTTTCGGCGTATTGTGCACTCATGGGAATCTTTGTGTACTGTTGAGAAGTAGATGCTGAGAGTCGGTTTATCATCCGATTTAGAATATCCTAAGAAAGTTTTCGACTGCTTGTTTCTTCTACGTCCACTGGAATAGACGCTTCACCCGTGAAGAAAGTTGTAGTTGTTTTCAGTTCACTCGCGACAGAAGGTTTTGACTTTCCAAAATACATCTCTGGATCTTGGACTTGATCATATTCCCTCTCTTTCTTAAGTAACTGAAAGTTTTAAGCCCTCAGCGTACCAATAACTCCCTCGAGAGTAAATGTTTTGAATTTTTCCTCATCATGCTTTATAAGCGTTGTGTACATCTCCCACTTCGCAGGTAAAGCATGAAGAAGGTTCTCTATCTTCTCAATTTCATGATACTCGACATCGTGATTATCCAGCTCTGTTAATAAATGGTAGAACCTTGTGATTGTCTCATCCAGCTTTTCATTTTTCAATGCTTTGAAAATTGCGAACTGCTGTTTCAGCATCTCGGTCCTTCCTTTTCAAACCCTCAGATTTCCCTCACACCGTTTATCGAGTGCATCCCATAGCTCTTTATTTGTATGATGATTCCTGAAGGTGTGTAGAATCTCCTGAGGTAGTGCCATGCGAATGATGGAAAAAGCTCTGTTCTCGGCCTCATACAGTGTCACACCCTGCTACCTCGGTTGGCAGCGAGACGTGACGAGTGCGGAAGCGTAACCATAATTATAACGAACGACCACTATATGGACGTTTTCGAAATATTACATCATTAAAATTTAAAAATGTAATAATGTTTTACAGAATGAAAGGAATGAAGTTCGCGTAATACAGAGATTCTAATACATAATTAATGCGTCCAAAAATAATGCAGTCAAATCTCCGTTAGTTTCGAAATATGCATGCGACTCCATGAAATGCGGAAGCTTGAAAGTTGGTGTATCCGAAGGCACACTTGCCTTAATTACCTGAAAATACATGCTAAAATACGTCAACAAAATTGTTGGTGAGTTCATAGGTTTACTCGAAAAGACCAGTTGTATGGACATTATCAGATGCGTTGAATTTATAAAATCATAAATTCCATGAGATGTATTACATAAACCATCATGTCACCGAAAGCTTAATTAGAATGAGTTTTGCCCCGAGCAGTATTCCCATACGTAATACCGTGAGTTGAATATATATGCACCCGCCGTTAGCTAAACCACTAACCCGAGTGGGGGACATGACTCCCAATAGATCTATCCACAATATATTCGCGCTTGCAAACAAATGCAACTAACGATTTCATGATATAAGGGCGGAAATCACATATGTAATACATAATAGAATCGAGAAGTTTTTGTGTCCATATAAAAACGAAGCATGTATTTCATCCCAAAACATAATAATGTGAAAAATGGGACTATGAAGACTCACCTTGTTGATTTTTGATGATGTTTTTGGATCTGAGTTGAACACTTGATTGTATATTTGATACTCGTCCTAATATTTTTACGAGTTTGGGTCAATATCATCATAATACGTGTTTGAGTACTTCGTAATTATTTTCATGTACTTGTGATGTATGAATAATTTCGTGGGATTTTATACGTGAATATCGATTTATGGATATTTATTTCTAAAATGGTTTGCATGCACGCATACTCACGTATATATGTATATATATATATATATATATATATATATATATATATATATATATATATATATATATATATATATATATATATATATATATATATATATATATATATATATATATATATATATACGAAAATGCATACATATATATACGAGCATGTGCATCATTAAGAAAAGTTATTCATATATTTTGCATGGAAAATTTTTACGAGTATTATGAAAAACCGAATTTTAAATGAAAAATATTATATTTTTAGTAAGTATATTTAATTTTTCATGTTTTATAAATTTTTAAGGTGGAAAAATAAAGTATATAAGAAAAACTTACAAAAGTGGAAGAACACCTGAAATCAATATGGTTGGCCGATTTTTCTTTCTTTGAGAGAATATGTATGTTGGTGTGTTTTTGTGAAATGGGATTTGTCTTCTATTTATAGAAGAAAAAAGGTTATTAAAAATAATGATAAACTAATTAATATTTAGTGAAATGATGAAAAGAAAAGGTGTTTTCGGTTGAGTGTTGGACAAAAAGGTGTGGCCGATTTCATAATTGTTTGTTGCATGTTGTTTATTAATATAATAATACAAAAGTACAAGCTAGTTGTCCTTTAAAGGACAACTTACTTTTTAGAGTGATAAGTAGTATGGCTTTTCAATTTTTTTATTAATAAAAGTACAAAAAGCATGCACGAAAAAGGTGGCAGCATTTATTATTACTGTGTATATATATACGTACTTAGAAAATTTTTCTGGAATGTTAAACTCGATTCAAGTGTGAATCGAGTTTTATGTAGTTTAATTCGAGTTTGGTTCAGTTTTGATCGAGTTTTAGGCTTCATCATTCGAGTTTCTTTCTTCATCAATCGAGTTTCTTGCTTCACCAATCGAGTTTCTTGCTTCATCAATCGAGTTTCTTGCTTCATTATTCGAGTTTACACTTACATGATTCGAGTTTCATGTAATATCATTCGTGTTTATTAATTATATGATTCGAGATTCATATAACTTCATTCGAGTTTATTACATCATCATTCGAGTTTTATATTAGTTTAATTTTTCGAGTTTCGTACCTTATTTTTAGGCCAGTTGTTACAGTCTCCCCCTGTTGAAGGAATTTCGTCCCGAAATTAGCTCGTGTTCTCCTCTGCTTGGACTTTTGAGAACAGCTGGGGGTACTTCTCTCGGAATTGATCTTCGCGTTCCCAAGTAAACTCAAGACCTCGTTTAGAGTTCCATCGGACCTTTATTTTTGGAATTCGACTGTGCTTGAGTTTCTTGACTTCTCGGTTCATTATTTCCACCGGTTGCTCAATGAAATTCAACTTATCGTCTATCTCCAGCTCGTCCATGGGTATCACGAGTGATTCATCCGCCAGACATTTCTTAAGATTGGATACGTGGAAGGTATTATGAACGTTACTAAGCTCCGGGGGTAGATCGAGTCTGTAAGCTACCGGGCCAATTCTTCTGGTGATTTTGAATGGTCCGATATAACGAGGATTGAGTTTTCCTCGTTTTCCAAAACGGATTACGCCTTTCCAAGGCGAGACTTTCAGCATCACTTGATCTCCCTCTTGGAATTCCAAATCCTTCCGTCGGATGTCTGCATAACTCTTCTGTCAATCCCGCGCAATCTTCAATCGGTTCCGAATCTGGGCTATCTTCTCTGTAGTTTCCTGGATGATCTCAGGTCCAGTAATCTGACTATCCCCTACTTCGGCCCAACAAAGTGGTTATCGACACTTTTGTCCATAGAGTGCCTCGAATGGGGCGGTCCTAATGCTCGAGTGATAACTGTTGTTATAAGAAAACTCAACTAATGGCAGGTGTCTGTCCCAACTTTTTCCAAAGTCGATGACACATGCCCTTAGCATATCTTCCAATGTTTGAATCGTTCTTTTACTCTGACCGTCCGATTGCGGGTGATACGCTGTACTCATATCCAGACGCGTTCCTAGTGCTTCTTGCAATGATTGCTAGAACCTTGACGTAAATCGGCTGTCTTTGTCTGATATAATGGATACTGGCACCCCATGCCTTGAGACGACCTCCTTAAGATAGGTTCGTGTTAACTTATCCATCTTGTCAGTCTCCTTGATTGGCAGGAAGTGTGCGGTCTTGGTCAGCCGATCCACGATCACCCAGATGGTGTCATAACCTCCAGAAGTCTTTGGCAACTTGGTGATAAAATCCATGGTGATATTTTCCCACTTCCATTGGGGTATCTCTGGCTGGACTAGCAATCCTGACGGCCTTTGATGCTCAGCCTTAACTTTTAAACATGTTAAGCACTTGCTGACATAAGTAGCAATGTCAGCCTTCATGTTTGGCCACCAGTATGATCCCTTCAAATCGTGATACATCTTGTCCGACCCTGGATGAATAGCATATCTTGTTTTGTGCCCTTCATCCATGACCAGTTTCCTTACGCCTCCAAATTTCGGTAACCAAATTCTGCCCATGAAGTATCGACATCCATCTGACTTAATTTCAAACTGCTTATCCATGCCTCTCAATGCTTCATTCAGCAGATTATCCTCCTTGACTGCCTCTTCTTGTGCCTCTCGGACTTGAGAGTTTAGGTTTGACTGTATAGTCATGACCAAAGCTCGGACTCTCAATGGCTTAACCCGTTCCTTTCGGCTTAGGGCGTCAGCTACGACATTTGCTTTTCCTGGATGGTAGCGAATCTCGCAGTCATAGTCGCTAAGAAGTTCCACCCAACGTCGTTGCCTCATATTTAACTCTTTCTGATTCAGAATATGCTGGAGGCTTTTATGGTCCGTGAACACCGTGCACTTGGTTCCATACAAATAGTGCCTCCATATTTTGAGAGCAAACACCACTGCTCCCAGTTCCAGGTCATGAGTCGTATAGTTTACCTCGTGAATCTTGAGCTGTCGCGATGCATAGGCGATGACCTTGTCCCTTTGCATGAGCACACAACCTAATCCGTTGTGCGAGGCATCACAGTAGACTACAAAATTTTCAGTCCCTTCGGGTAGGGACAGAATTGGTGCACTACACAACCTCTGCTTAAGCAGCTGAAACGCCTTTTCCTGCTCTTCACCCCAGACGTATTTCACATCCTTACGGGTCAACTCCGTTAAGGAACCCGCTATCTTCGAGAAGTTCTCAATGAATCGCCTATAATAACCGGCAAGTCCTAGAAATTGGCGGACTTCTGTGGGGGTTCTAGGGATTGCCCAGTTCTTTATGGCCTCGATCTTTGATGGGTCAACCTGAATTCCCTGACTGTTGATCACATGCCCAAGGAATTTTACTTCTCGCAACCAAAATTCACATTTTGAAAATTTGGCGTATAGCTGCTCTTTCTCTAACAACTCCAAGATCAACTTGAGATGTTGTTCATGCTCTTCTTTACTTCTGGAATAGATTAGGATATCGTCTATGAACACTATTACAAATTTATCCAGATATGGTTTACACACCCGATTCATGAGGTCCATAAATACGGCTGGTGCGTTGGTTAAACCGAATGGCATCACCTGGAATTCGTAATGTCCATAACGAGTTCTGAATGCCGTCTTGGGGATATCTTCTTCCCGAACTTTTACTTGATGATAACCGGAGCGCAGATCAATCTTTGAGTAGAAGCTAGATCCCTGTAGCTGGTCGAACAGGTCATCAATCCTAGGGAGAGGGTAGCGGTTCTTTACCGTTAACTTGTTTAGCTCTCGGTAGTCTATGCACATTCGGAAGGATCCGTCTTTCTTTTTAACGAACAAAACCGGAGCTCCCCAAGGTGAGGAACTTGGTCGAATGAATCCTTTATCCATCAATTCTTGCAATTGACTGGATAGTTCTCGCATCTCAGAAGGTGCGAGCCTATATGGGGCTCTTGCGACCGGTGCAGCTCCTGGCACTAATTCGATTTGAAATTCTACTTGCCTAGCTGGAGGAAGCCCAGGCAAGTCTTCCGGGAATACCTTCGGGTAGTCACGTACTACTGGAATATCCTCAAGTCGTTTTTCCTTCGACTCTTTTTCTACGATCTGGACCAACACTGCATGACAACCCTTCCTAAGACATTTTAATGTTCTTAGGCCGGATATGACATTCAATTGTCGGTTCTTCTTTTCCCCTTGGACCGTGAGGACTTTCTTCTTACTGAGTGGTATTCGCACCACTTTCTTACCACACAAAATCTCAGCCTGGTTATGTGACAACCAGTCCATACCAATCACCACATCAAAACTTCCGAGTTCTATAGGCATTAAGTCTATCTTAAAGAAGTGATCCGCTAGTTTTAGTGTGCATTCCTTAATGATACTACTTGCCTTTATTATTTTGCCATCCGCCAGTTCTATTGTATATGAGTTGTCTAAGGGAAGAGTAGAAACATTCAACTGCTGGCTAAACTTATCAGATATAAAGCTCCTATCAGCCCCAGTATCAAAGAGTACGTAAGCGTAAATGGGTTTAGGAGAAACGTACCTGATACCACGTGGGGGTCCTGACGAGCGTCTCCCGCTCCCAACACAAATGCTCTCCCTTGAGCTCCTCCTTCGTTCCTCAATTTCGGACACTCACTCTTGACATGTCCCGTTGCGCCACATTCAAAACAGCCCCTCGGGTTGCTACCACTAGCACCTGGGGCTCCGGATCTACAATCTTTGGCCATATGGCCCACACGTTTGCATTTTCCGCATTGGGTTGGACAGGGGCCAGAGTTGTGGTGGAAGGTGCATTTGGTGCAAAAAGGCTTGGTACCGGTATAGCCTCTCCTTGACTCAACTCCTGCTACATAGGCTTTAACGGTCTCGGGCTTCTTGGACTGTGAACCCGCGTTCTTTCCGGTCTTTTCTTCCCACTTTCTCTTGTGTTCCCCGGCTTTGGCTTCGTTCCTCCGGGATACTTGGTCCATAAGATTGTTGGCCATTCTGATGGCGTCCTGTATGGTGGATGGGTTGGAGGCTGTAACGTTTCCTTGTATTTGAGGAGCGAGTCCCCAAATATAGCGTTCAATCTTCTTGTATTCCGGAGTTACCGTTTGCGGACATAGGATACTTAGTTCATGGAATCGGTTGGTATATCCTGCAATGTCCGTTCCTTTCATTGATAGATTCCAGAACTCCGATTCCATTTTCTGGAGTTCGTTTCTCAGACAGTACTCGTCCGTCATCATCTGTTTCAACGTGGACCACGTGAGCTGGTAGGCTTCGTCAATACCTACAGACTGGACGTAGGAATTCCACCATGTGAGAGCGCTATCTTACAAGGTGTGAGTAGCAAATTTCACCTTGTCTCCTTCAGCGCACCCGCTGACACGATATACGGATTCTAACTTTCCAAACCAACGAATCAAACCGACTGCTCCTTCGGTTCCATTGAAATACCGGGGTTTGCAACTTAAAAACCCTTTAATCCCACAACCTTTCGTGTGAGTTTCGGTTCCTCCCGTGGTGCGACTGGCACCACCATCCCCATTGGCTGTGCTATTCCGGTTTGCCTCGTAGGTAGCTACGGCGGCAGCCACCCTTTGTGCAACAAGCTCTTCAATGTCAGCGGCATTCATTGCTCGTTTTGGCGGCATTATCTTGAAGTTTAAAGAGAATCATAGTGTAAGAAGTTGAATCTTAAAGATGTAGCATAATACTATAATCATCAAGCACAATCTCATAAATATCATGGGAATTTTCATTAATCATTCGAAATTTTTCTTACATTGGGGGCGGGTTATTACCCGAAAATTTTATCCTACGCTATTACACGATATTTTTCCTACTAATACAAAGGAAATGGAAAAGTACTAGGTGGGGGGGTGATCAGGGGTCTCTCCCTTTTCCATTGAGTGGAGGCGCTGCGTCAGCTCTTCGATCCGGGCTTGGCTCTCGGCTAGTTGCTGCCGGAGCTCATTCAGTCCGTCCTGCTGTATAGCACGGGCGTGCTGATTGGCCCAATATATGTTGGAGTTTTGCAACTCCTCCCGCTCTAAACGAGCGGTCATCTCCCCGATATCCAGGTTAAGTGACCGAATCTGGTGGTCATGCCTGGTAGACCTTGCGATCAAAAGTGGTATGGTCTGATCGGCAGGCTCTTGGGTGAGCGATGAGACAGGTGCGGAGGATGGTCCTCCGATCTCGAAGTTTGGAGGAACTCCCTCCATCAGCCTCCATTCGCGGAGGGTCTCCGGTATCCAGGTCCATCGCCGGGCGTCTACCCGTCGGTGTGGTGTCGGGGGATTAGGCTGGGGAGTCGGAACAGGAATAGTCTCCCTTCTTGGTATGTTTACCCATTTCCGGGGTGTGTACAACATCTTTGGGCCGTTAGGGTAAGGACTATGCGGCTTATATGATGGTTCGGCCGGGTGATATGGGACGCGAGCAGGGACCGTCGGTGGTGAGGGATCCTCTTCCTCCATCGGCTCTTCTTCGGATTCCTCCATCGGATCTTCCGACGGGTCCTCCTCCTCCGAGGTTTCTTCATCTGGAAAGACTTCCGTGGCCGTGGGACTTGCGGGAGTGTATTCCTCCTCTGAGTCAGATAGAATGATAATTTCTGGATGGTTCATGGTTTCTGCTAACAAGGTTCATTTGTACTCTTTTAGTTAGTTACAAAAACATTCTTAAAATCAGAAATTTTTATGTGCAGTTATAGTCTAGCGTACTAATGCAACCTAGTTCACTATAACTATGGCTTTGATACCAATCTGTCACACCCTGCTACCTCGGTTGGCAGCGAGACGTGACGAGTGCGGAAGCGTAACCATAATTATAACGAACGACCACTATATGGACGTTTTCGAAATATTACATCATTAAAATTTAAAAATGTAATAATGTTTTACAGAATGAAAGGAATGAAGTTCGCGTAATACATAGATTCTAATACATAATTAATGCGTCCAAAAATAATGCAGTCAAATCTCCCTTAGTTTCGAAATATGCATGCGACTCCATGAAATGCGGAAGCTTGAAAGTTGGTGTATCCGAAGGCACACTTGCCTTAATAACCTGAAAATACATGCTAAAATACGTCAACAAAATTGTTGGTGAGTTCATAGGTTTACTCGAAAAGACCAGTTGTATGGACATTATCAGATGCGTTTGAATTTATAAAATCATAAATTCCATGAGATGTATTACATAAACCATCATGTCACCGAAACTTAATTAGAACGAGTTTGCCCCGAGCAGTATTCCCATACGTAATACCGTGAGTTGAATATATATGCACCCGCCGTTAGCTAAACCACTAACCCGAGTGGGGGACATGACTCCCAATAGATCTATCCACAATATATTCGCGCTTGCAAACAAATGCAACTAACGATTTCATGATATAAGGGCGGAAATCACATATGTAATACATAATAGAATCGAGAAGTTTTTGTGTCCATATAAAAACGAAGCATGTATTTCATCCCAAAACATAATAATGTGAAAAATGGGACTATGAAGACTCACCTTGTTGATTTTTGATGATGTTTTTGGATCTGAGTTGAACACTTGATTGTATATTTGATACTCGTCCTAATATTTTTACAAGTTTGGGTCAATATCATCATAATACGTGTTTGAGTACTTCGTAATTATTTTCATGTACTTGTGATGTATGAATAATTTCGTGGGATTTTATACGTGAATATCGATTTATGGATATTTATTTCTAAAATGGTTTGCATGCACGCATACTCACGTATATATGTACATATATATACATATATATATATATATATATATATATATATATATATATATATATATATATATATATATATATATATATATATATATATATATATATATATATATATATATATATATATACGAAAATGCATACATATATATACGAGCATGTGCATCATTAAGAAAAGGTATTCATATATTTTGCATGGAAAATTTTTACGAGTATTATGAAAAACCGAATTGTAAATGAAAAATATTATATTTTTAGTAAGTATATTTAATTTTTCATGCTTTATAAATTTTTAAGGTGGAAAAATAAAGTATATAAGAAAAACTTACAAAAGTGGAAGAACACCTGAAATCAATATGGTTGGCCGATTTTTCTTTCTTTGAGAGAATAAGTATGTTGGTGTGTTTTTGTGAAATGGGATTTGTCTTCTATTTATAGAAGAAAAAAGGTTATTAAAAATAATGATAAACTAATTAATATTTAGTGAAATGATGAAAAGAAAAGGTGTTTTCAGTTGAGTGTTGGACAAAAAGGTGTGGCCGATTTCATAATTGTTTGTTGCATGTTGTTTATTAATATAATAATACAAAAGTACAAGCTAGTTGTCCTTTAAAGGACAACTTACTTTTTAGAGTGATAAGTAGTATGGCTTTTCAATTTTTTTATTAATAAAAGTACAAAAAGCATGCACGAAAAAGGTGGTAGCATTTATTATTACTGTATATATATATACGTACTTAGAAAATTTTTCTGGAATGTTAAACTCGATTCAAGTGTGAATCGAGTTTTATGTAGTTTAATTCGAGTTTGGTTCAGTTTTGATCGAGTTTTAGGCTTCATCATTCGAGTTTCTTTCTTCATCAATCGAGTTTCTTGCTTCACCAATCGAGTTTCTTGCTTCATCAATCGAGTTTCTTGCTTCATTATTCGAGTTTACACTTACATGATTCGAGTTTCATGTAATATCATTCGTGTTTATTAATTATATGATTCGAGATTCATATAACTTCATTCGAGTTTATTACATCATCATTCGAGTTCATCACTTACTTAATCGAGTTTCATACAGCATTATTCGAGTTTTATACCTACACGATTCGAGTCTCATGTAATATCATTCGTGTTTATTAATTATATGATTCGAGATTCATATAACTTCATTCGAGTTTATTACATCATCATTCGAGTTCATCACTTACTTAATCGAGTTTCATACAGCATTATTCGAGTTTTATACTTACACGATTCGAGTCTCATGTAATATCATTTGAGTTTATTAATTATATGATTCGAGATTCATATAACTTATTCGAGTTTATTACTTCATTATTCGAGTTTTATATTAGTTTAATTTTTCGAGTTTCGTACCTTATTTTTAGGCCAGTTGTTACATACAGTTTCTTGTCATCATCCTTCATTTTCTGGTATGTCAAGACTCTCTGACGACCCTCAAACTCCTGAGTAGGTGGAATGTATTCATCGTCGATCCAGATCCACATTCGCATGTCGTTGAATCGCGCAAAGTCAGCAAACCTATCCTTCCACCAGTAGTAGTCTTCCAAGCTCATCAGCTTTGGCGGAGAATTTGCGTTGCCAACCTCGTGGTCAATTTCGATAAACTTTTGCAAACTAGTCATCCTTTCTAAACTTTTTGTAGTCGAACTTAGCTAACTTAATTTAAAATTAATTTAAAATTAAACCCTTTCGAACTTAGGTAAGTTTGAAGTAGTTTAAGATTAAATTCGTTTCAAATTGAATTCGAAATTTAGTGAGTTCGAAATCAACAAATTCGAAGGTCTGACAAGTACGAGATTTCTGGCAAGTTCGAAGTCTGACAAATTCGAATGCTAGCAAGTTCGAATCTCAGCCAAATTCGAATGAAACCCTAAATCAAGTTCGTGAGGAGCGTATTTTCAGACAAGTTCGAAATTTCAGACAAATTCGAACAAACCCTAATACCTCCTATGTTCGAGCGCGACAAGTTCCCGTCCAAAAACCAAAGTTTTTAGGATTAAAAACTATGATTTCGAATAAAATGATGAACTAATGTGAACTTTTCTCCGTTATCTTGCTTGTATAACTCGAAAAACTAACAAAAGATGTGATTTTTCCCGTCCAAAAACGCCAAGAAACCAATAATGTTGATTATGAACACGATGAACACCCTTATGGCTCTGATACCACTTGTAAGGTCACCTACCTACGGATCCTATCTTGACGCAGCGCCGTCTAACGAGTGCGGATTCCTCGTTAGCGGTTTGACGGAATGATCACACACAGGAAACACGGAGACACACACGATGATAGACGCACACTAGTCCCGACACGTGATTCTCTCCAAGAACACACAAATCGTCTTTGTATGTTCGTAATCTCCGTTTTCCTTAATTCTGCTAAAGTTGTTAATCAAAACGGATTAATCCTTAATTATAAGGCTCAGATTCGAACTTGCTCTGGACAAGTTCGAGAAGGCCCAAGCCCACTAACTTGTCCACCATAAGTTCGAATAGGCCTTTGAACTTATTTAGAACTTGTCTTTGAACTTGTTCTAGATCTTATGTTTGAACTTATCTTTGAACTTATGTTAAAACTTATTGTAAAACATCATTTACAACCAAGTTCAAACATATATACAATCAATATCAAACATATATCAAACATATAACAAACATATAACGAACCTGTATTAATATGCTATTACGAACATCTGGACTTTTACAAAATATCGTCTATACTTAGATTGCTATCGTCACTCAGGATGCTCTAACAGTCGACAGCTTCAGCCCAAAATGATGAAGGCAAACCTGATGCACACAACATAGTTCTAGCAGCTTCAATGAGGGTTCTATTCCTCCTTTCAGCAACTCCATTTTGTTGTGGAGTTCTACAACTGAAAAGTTTTTTGAGATTCCTCTTTGTTCACAGAAATCCTCAAGAGTACTGTTTCTGAATTCAGTACCATGATCACTTCTAAGCTGCTTGACTTGAGAAAAGTTCAGAACCTCCATATTTTTTATAAATCCAATAATTTCTCTAGCAACCTCTCCTTTAGTCTTTAGGAAGATCACCCATGTAAACCTGGAGAACTCATCAACCATTACTAGTGTGTATCTTCTACCTCCCAGACTTGGAACACTAACAGGTCCAAACAAGTCCATACGGATTAAGATGTTTTTCTCTACATGCCTTTCTCACAAGCTGTGCAGAGTTTATCCTTAACAAAGGTTATAGAAGGCAAATCTGTTACCAACTCTTTCTTACAGAGTTTGTTGATATTCTTGAAGTTCAGGTGTGATAACCTTTTGGGCCATAACCAGGTTAGGTCTGCATTTCTCCTTGAGATAAAGTAGGTTTCAGTTGTAGGATCAACAGATTTCATGTCCGCAACATATACACCTTTCTTCCTTTGTGCACATAGCACAACTTTGCTTTGGCGTCCAGTATGTACCCCAGGTGCTCATAAAAGTTAATCTTGTAGCCAGCATCACAAAGTTGGCTAATGCTAACAAGATTATGTTTTAGCAGACACATAGGCTACTCTTTTGAATATTGCAGCACCAGCTTGAAGGGTTCCATATCCTTCTGTGGATCCCTGAACATTGTCACCAAAGGTGACCTTTGGCCCTTTTTCAGGCCTGAGATTACTCAGCAAATCTTTGCAGCCTATCATGTGGCCTGAGCAGCCGCTGTCCAAGTACCAAACCTGGCTTGGTTGTTTAACCTACAGAGTGTCATGGGAAAATGTTAGTTTTCAAGAGAACTCATCATAAGGATGAGTTCTCCTTCTTCATCAACATTTGTTGATCGACCACTTAGATCTACACTAATATTTCCAATTTGGATTGTATCAGCTTGGATAATCTTCTCAATGACCATGTTACTTTCAACACTGATGGTTTTTGCAATGTTTGAACTAGCAGTGTCAGCAGGCCTTATATTCTCAGTTTCAGGACAGTCTTTAGCCATATGAGTCTTCTTCCCACATTTATAGCATTTTCTCTTTTTAGGCTTTTTACAAGAAGTACTCCCAGAAACACATTCTAGAACATCTTTGTTGGAATTCTCAGTAGGTTTAGCAAACTTATTACTATTTTTAGAAGAACCAATAGTTTGAGTGGAAGGCACAACAACAAAAGCTTTACTTGTGTCCTCTTTCCTCTTTTTAGGAGGGCAGGGATCAAATATAGGAAGTTTAATTGGCTTTTTTCCTTCCACGGGTTTGGGAAACTTATTCCCAGCTTTCTCAGGTTGAGCAATCACTTTTCCCTTGCCTTTACTGAGATGTGATGAATGTTGCCTATCAACATAATCACTGCTTCTGGTTTTAAAAGGTTTTCCTTCATTTATAACCAGTTATTGGGACCATCATAGATGGTACATTAACTATTCCACATCTCCTTTGCAGTCTTCATTTTCTCACCTGTTAGAACACATCATCAGAAAGAAACATAACAAGGTTGTTCCTAGCCTTTGCATCAAGAGTAACCAGCCATTTGTCTTCATCAGACCATTGAGCTTTTGCCTTTGCAAAGGTCCTGATTTCAGGAACAGCTCCTTCAGCAGCGAGAGTGATAGTAGTAACAGAGGTTGGCACTTAGGGACCTTCCATTACTATCTCTGGTAGTTGTAGATCCAGATTCTCTAAATAGAGCATCATTTCGCACTTCCAGCCAGACAAGTTCTGATGATTGAACTTGGGAGGTTTTGTCATTGAACCATCGTCATAGTTAGAGCAAGAGCTGGCAGCACTGTTGTCCATGGTGAGAAATAGGGAGATGATAGATCTCTAGAGTTAACACACACTCTAAACTGCTCTGATACCACCTGTAAGTCCCAAAAGGTTTTCCTAGTATGTTGTTCTAACCTGTAGGAGGGGGGGGGGGGGGGGGAAAACAACTTTTTTGAATACAACTTTTTTAAATTTTCAACCCACTTTCTAAATGTTTGTATGTATATTATCAACAAGTGTTAATTACAAACAAGACTGAACTGTGGAATGGTTCAAGCTGAGATGAAAGAAACAACAGAGACTACTAAGTTAAGACTCACTCAGACTAGTTACAATGAATACACTCACAAAGATGAACTCACTGATATTACAAGACAAACAGACAACTTGAACAAGAACATCTTGGACACACTTAACTATTTTATTCAAGCAGACTTTGCATGCATGAAAACACACTTCTTTGCACGTTCTGAATATCACACTCTCTTGGTTTTTCTCACATTCCTTAGAGGCTTCCTTTTATACTCTCACTGAGAATCCTAGTGAAGCTTCCTTATTGGATGTAGAGATAGTGGAATGTCTTTCCAAAAAGACAAGAGTACTTTTTTGCAAGTTCTGACAAAGCAGTATTTGTCTCTACATTGCTGAATCTTTGTCTTTTCCTTTTTGTCTCTGTTGCAGAAGGCTTTAACCAAAAGAGGAATGTCAACTTTAACCTTTTCATCGTCTGTTATGGCCATTTTGATATAAGAAATGGTTTGTCACCCATTTCAAATATCTATTTTGTCTTCATGTAACAGAACAGCGTGGGCAGTCTTAGTAGCTTCTATTTTTCCACTTTCTCTTTGAATTTGTAAACTGGTCTCTTTGTCCAAGACAATACATGAGGACATGGAAACATATTCCATAAAGTGTTTAGCCTGTTCACAAAGAACTGAACACTCAGAATTTGTCCAAGCTGCTCAACAGGTTAGAGCAGCGTAGACAGTTTATGTCCAGCCTATTCAACAGAATAGAACAGCTTGGACAATCTGCCTTAGTTGCAACAAATGCAACATGGTAAGCAGCTTTGACTAATATTGCAAATCACTTATCAGGTTTCAATAAGGCATTAACAGGCCTTAAATTATACCTTCAAGTGCATCAAACAGATTTGATTAATAATCTCCCCCTAGGATGAATAACAGGTTTGACTGAGGCGTTTTTGTGCCTAACAAGTACCTTTTGAGAGAATCAAGTTTTCCAGAACAAAAAACAATATCAACTCTTCCTCTTCCAAGAGTTGTAGCATTTGACTTGTTGCCCATGTGTAGGATAAATCCATCTTCAACCAGTTCATATGTCTTGAACCAACGAGGATCTTTACAAATATGACTTGTAGCACCCGAGTCAATCCACCAGGTCAACTCATCATCCTGCACATAATATGCCTCAGAAATTAGTGTTATTAAATTCTGAACCGAATTAAAACCTTGAACCAAAATCTGACCTTGGTTTGAGTTCTGATCCTTACACCTCTTTCTCACACCACTGGCACCAACACCATTCTTTTTAGATACACCAACCCGGCAGTCCCTTTTCCAGTGACCAACCAAACCACATTTCCAACAACTCTTAACAAGATTTTGTTGGAAACATTGGTGTTATCATTAACCTTCCTTTTATTTTTATATTTGGAAGCCTAGAAGTTTTAATTTTTTAGTTTCTCATCCACCATGTTCACAGAAGGTGTTCCAGGAGTTGTCACCGTTACAGCATTGGCTTTACCACCATCATTATCTTACGCACAAAGAGAATCTTCGATACGCAAATGACTGTCAAGTTGTACCAGAGACAATTCCTCCTTCTTGTGTTTCAACGTGTGTTTAAAATCCTTCCACGAGGGTGGCAATTTATCAATGATACTGGATGCCGAGATAGACTCATCTATTTTCATATCATGTTGATTAAATTGCCCAAGAATTCTCAGCAGTTAATTGTACTGCTCCATTTCAGGTCTAAAATGACCATTTTATAATTAATAAAATTACTCATCAGGAACTTCTTACTAGAAGCATCCTCAGCCATGTACTTGGATTCAAGAGAATCCCACAGTTTCTTAGAGTACTCAACCATCTGGTAAATATCAAACAGAGAATCAGTCATACCATTAAGAATGTGACCACGACAGATGTATTCATCGTTATCCCATTTGTTTCTGCGTCTAACAGCCTTAAACGTTACATTTTCAATAACCTTCGACATTGGAGTGCTTAGAACTTCTCAAGCTTCACAAACTTCGTAGTCATATCACAAATACTATCAGAACCAGACATGATTATAACTACAGGAAATACCTATCATGAATGTTGGGGAAATCAGGGTGTTTGCTATAGTCAAGAACATGGATATTCACTCGTATCGTGTATATCTCACTTTTTGGTGATAAGTATTTCAATAATATAAACAGTCTAGGGTTACACGAAATCCTATCTCAGATAATACCAAATCAAGAACACTTTTGAATTAGGCTGTATTTAAAAGTCTTTCAATTGAACCTATCATATGTTATTTGTAACATATAATCCATAACTGTCCTAGTTAATGGATCATTAAGCCATAACCGTCCAAGTTAATGGATCATTAATGTCGGTATTAAATGGGTCATAGATATTGCTGAAACGGTTTTAGAAATAACTAATCATAACTACTCATTTAGATGGTAGTTACAAGATTAGCGTTACAGCATTGGCCTTAGCTTAACTGCACCAGACTTAGCTTAAATTCACAAGCCGTAGTTTAACTGCACAAGCCTCAACTTAATAGCTACGGCCTTAGCTTAACTTCACCAGAGTTATCTTAACTACACAACCTTAGCTTAACGACACAACCTTTGCTTAACAGCTTTAGGCATTGGCTTAACAATATCAACCCCTTTTACCCCAACATGAATATAGACCCAATTAGCTTACACAAGTGTGCACTCCGCACCTCCAATACTTGTCTGTTGCTGAATTTGAGATCCCATTGGTTTCTTGATAAATCTAATTACACTAAAATGACATTGAGATATAAATCACCAACAGCTTCCACTTCATCCAGAGAGGAACCTATTTCCAATAATGGGTATGATGATTATTATATAATCCCTCCCTGTGTGAATGAATGTGCTGAGTTAATCTCTATTCCATGCCCATCACCAATCAGTGCTGATTACCTGAATCTTCAAATGATATGTTCAACACCGGTAATACTACATCAACAATTGAACAGGCTCAAGTTGCCAATCTTTCTGGTGATCAAGGAGAATGTTCTAGAATAATACCGATGATCCAGATCAAGAGGAATCCTCATTGAAACAGGATCCTAAGTTTATCAAGTATCATCCCAATGAGAAAATCATTAGTGACATCAATAAAGGTGTGCAGACAAGGATGGACACACTTGGCAATAGGATATTGATGATGCTTTGCAAAATGGGGCCAAAGAATATTGGTGATGCTTTGCAAAATGGCAATAGGATCGCTGCCAATCAAGAAGAACTCAAACCATTTGAGAGAATCAAAGTATTAAAGTTGGTCCTTATGCCTAAAAGGAAAACAATCATTGGCACAAATTGGGTGTTTAGGAATAAGATGGATCAGCAAGGCCATGTTATTACAAACAAGGCAAGACTGGTTACTCAAGGGTATAGACAAGAGGAAGGTATACACCATTATCAAACATTTGCTTCTGATGTCAGGTTTGAAGCAATCTGTATGTTTCTTGCTCATGCAACTTATAAGAGCAAGTAGGTATTTCAAATGGATGTTAAAAGTGCATTTCAAAATTGGAAACGGCAAGAAGAAGTCTATGTCTAGCGGCCCTAACGTTTTGAGGATGACCATCATGCAAGCATGTCTATAAGTTGAACAAAGCTCTATATGGACTCAAACAAGCCCCTAAAGCCGGGTGTGACACTCTTACTGAATTCCTTATGAGCAATGGATATTCCAAAGGTAATGTGGATACTACATTGTTCATAAAGAAAGTGAAGTCTGACATAATGGTTGTTCAAATATATGTGGATGACAATATACATTTGTTCTACTAATGAACAGTTATGCGAGATTTTTTATTTGCTCATGAAGTCTATGTTTGAAAATAAGCGTGATGGGTGAACTAACTTTATTTCTAGGATTACAAGTCGAACAAAATTCAGATGGAATTTTCAATAATAAAAAAATGTGTACACTTAATATTTTAAAAAACTTTAAATTTGATCAATGTTCACCCATTAAAACCTCAAGGAAACAAAGTCTAAATTGGATGCGGATGCCCGTGGTAAAGCAGTTTCTGTAATAGCTTACATGCTAACCCAAAAAAATCTCATCTTGCAGCTGTAAAAAGAATATTTAGGTACCTTAAAGGTACAACAGATTTGGGTCTTTGGTATCCTAAAGACTCAGGCTTTGGCTTAATTTCATACACAAATTCTGATTTTGCAGGCTACAAGTTAGAAAAAAAAAAAAGCACAACATCTGGGTGTCAACTCTTTGGTGGAAAGTTGACAAGTTGGTGCAGTAAGAAGAAAAACTCAATGTCCACTTCTACTGCTGAAGCTGAATACATTGATGCTGGAAGCTGCTGTGGCAAAATTCTTTGGATGCAACATCAACTTGAATATTGTGGGTTGGTGTATTAGAAAATTCCTATACTGTGTGACAACACCAGTGCTATAGCAATATCCAACAACCCAGTGTTCCACTCCAGAACATAGCATGTTAGATCCGAAATCATTTCATAAGATATCACATCAAAAAAGATAACGTTGAGCTATAATCAGCTTGCAGATATTTTCACCAAACCACTTGATGAAAATAGGTTTACAACTCTCGTTTGTAAGCTAGGAATGTTAAATAATAATGACAAAGTGTAATTGATGTTCAAAGGTTACGTGCATACAATGCTCATTTCTTGCTAACAACTTTAGCACAGAACAGGTTTCACAAGTTCTGTACTTAGACGTTTGTTAGAAATGGGACAGGTTTGACTGTAACAGGCTATTAAACTTAGAGTTTTTTTTGTCAAACCTGTCATGATTTTTTAATGTTAACCTATTCATTTTAAAACCTGTTTTGTATCACTACAAGTGTTGTGACCTTGTTCCTATCATGAACAGTTTAACAATAAAAACTTTTAAGTATAACTCAACAGGTTTCGTCAGTAGGTTATGTATTGAACATTTTTAACACTAAAACATCATAACAGCTTCGAAAAAAACTTTTCATTAAAGTTTCTTTGCACTTAAGTTATATAAATTGTGTTTTTATATAACTTAATTACATTTGGATAATGTTTTTGATTTGTTTTTAAGAGATAAGGAAACGGGGCTAGTGGGTTTGAGGAACGTGCTAGCATGGTGATAGTTACGTTCTGTTAGTCATCACCTTTCAAATAAACCACCCATTTCACTCTCCAAAACCCTTCAAATTCAAATCCTATGAATACCTACCGTTACTGTTTCATCATCCACTTTACTTTTACGAACCATGACTCTTATACCCTCTGAACATACTCTCTCACTACGCAAATACTATTTGAATTAAACATTCAACCTCATCATCACACTCATCCTCTTGTCCATGTATCTTTGGGATCTTATGTAGTGAAACATCCATCTGTCAAAACATAACTGGTTTTGAAGCATACAAAGTATATTGTGAACTTAAACATTCCCAAAGCACGTGATGGCAAGGGATTTGAACCAATGATGAGTTTTATCAAAGCACACCCTCTACACTATTCAGTGACGACTGCTCCCAACGTTATGTACCCTAAAATAGTGTATGAGTTATAGTACACATGTTCTTATGATGCTACTACCAAGACCATCAGTGAAACCATTCTTAAAAACACCAAAGTTGTTAAGATCACTCGGGCAACACTAACTGTTGTGCTTCAACTCCCAATGATGGACAAGTATGACAAGCCACAACCTAAAGAACAACACATGGAGGATCTTTTAAGATGTTGTGGTGTCAAAGTCCCTGCTCCTGGGAGAAACCTACACAGAAAGGATCTTGCTCCCACCTGCAACTATTTGTTTGGTTGTGTGGTTATGTGTTTGAGCAACATAGTTGGTTCCTTTGACAACCTCGGTAGAGATGAGACTCAAATTTCAATGCAGTTCATTGATGGGTCCAATCTCAACATGGCAAAGTGGATTTTGATAATCTATGCTCCTTTGTGGAAAAAGAAACAAGGTCACCATATGTCAGGTACCTACATTTCCTAATTTTCATTTTTTAGGATGTCTATGGTGAAGAACTATACTACCCTCAACCTCTCATGGATTCTGTAATCTTTCCATTTAATAGGAACAAGGTTTTTCATACTCCTGTTCAAGCCACTGTGCGCCCTCTCACTACTCAAATGGTGAGGATGTCGGGTTTGGTGTAAGGACCTCCAATAATGGAGATGGATCCAGTTGTTGCTCGTGCTGCAAAATCAAAAATATCAGGCAAAATGGTAAAACGTGCCCTAAGCCTGGTGAGGAAGGGTTTGTCACCAACAAGGCCAAAAGAGTTAAGTCTACTCCATCAGACTCTGTGCTTGAGGGGGAGCAGGTTGTATCCCATTGACCAGCTGTTGGTCCACAGGCCTCTGTGGCTAGTGTCTTTGTGCCACCTGAGACCATGGAACAACCTGCAGAAGCTATTCCTCGCCCATTCTCCTCACCAGTCTGTAACATTCTAAAATTTTGTTTAGCCTAATTAAGACGATTAATGTATTTATATTATGAATTATAGCAACATGTTTGACCGAAATTAACTAAAATGGTTGAATTATAGAAATATAATTTACGAGAATTAATTGGACAAACAACATTGTTATGACAAACAAATAGAAATAGAAAATTGAACCGTTTATGTAACTAAATTAAAGTGAAGATTCAGTGGTACAAACCGCCAGATAACCAAACTCACACAATTAAAACACGTAATTGTGACTCATCTATTCATTCAACACTTCAATCATAATTTTGCTTTCTTTCCTAAAGAAAAACGATCCTTCTTTCTCTAGAAATCTATCAACTTCTCACTAAGAATTGTCGTTTGTTTCTTGACGGAATTTGGGGGTTCGACGTGGAAATTGTTCGTTAAGTGACAAGCTACAAGGATGAAGTATTAAATGTAGGTAATTTGACTTCTAAATTCAGTGAACACACATGTATGTGATGTTGTACGAACCTACGACAGCCATGGAATTCCGCACTTGGACCGTGAATCTTGTATTGAAATTTAGCATCAAATGTTGCATAAAACTCCAGCAAAATCACTTACTTGCTTATTATGGTGTATAAATCGGAATTTTAAGCTAGGAAGGGGCTGATTTAATAAGGCCAAACAAACTCATACACTTTAAAATTGATGGGTCCGAGACATATATATGTATACGTAGTTATATGTTGCTGCTGCCATTACATCTTTATAGAAGAAATCCAATACATTTTATGCCTCGGAGAGCACCACCTGAGAGTGGGTAAGCATATAACACTTAGAAATAGTTAAGCCTTGCTTTCCTTCTTCCTTGTCAACTCCGAGACTCATGTAGCCATGCATATATATATATATATATATATATATATATATATATATATATATATATATATATATATATATATATATATATATATATATATATATATACATACATACATACATATATATATATATATATATATATATATATGTATATATACACACTAACTGTTGCTGATCTGGGCTTACCATTCGACTCTGAGACTTCTTAAGTCTCGGAGTGCCATAACCCATGAGTGAGGGAGTATGTAGAACGATGTCTGATATCATTTGTCATTTTCATTGACGACATTCTGATATAGTAAAAAACGAAAGTTGGTCACGCTATTCATCTCATAGAATTGCTAAAGTTATTACGAAGGAGACGACTCTACACGAAGTTCCCTAAATGTGAATTCTGGCTCAGACAAGTAAATATACATTAAAGTCTTGAGCAATTCGTTAGCGTTCTTCATTTTGTTAAAACTTGAACTTTTAGCTTGACCGTTTCTAGATTCAATTCCTTGGTCACCTAATTTCGGGCGAAGGATATTCTGTCCACCCAGCTAAAATCAAGGCAGTCCAGAAATGGGAAGCGCCTTGTAATGCTTCTAAGTTTAGATGTTTCCTTGGATTGGCTGCCAATATCACTGATTCATTAAGGACTTTTTGAATATTGTTGTTCCATTGACAATGATCACACCAAAGTACACTACGTTCATGTGGACAGATAACAAGCAAGAGGCATTTGAAATTTTGAAGAAAAAATTGATTCAAGCGCCAATCCTGGCTTTACTAGAAGGAAGTGATGACTTCATTGTTTACAGCTATGCTTCTGGTACTGCCTCGCAATGTGTCTTAATGCAGAGAGGAAAAGTTAATGTCTATGCTTCAAGGTAATTGAATGAATATAAAAAGAGTGTGCCAACTCACGACCTTGACTTAGCTGTTTTGACCTTTGCATTAAAGATGTGGCATCATTATTTGTACGAGACTAAGTCTCAGTTATACATTGATAACAAAAGTCTGAAGTACCTTCTTAGTTAGAAAGATCACAATATGAAGCAGAGACGATCCTTGGAACTCATCAAGGATTATGACTATGAGATTCTTACCATCCCGACAAAGCGAATGTAGTCGCCGATGCACTGAGTAGAAAAACTTATTTTGAAATATGTTGCCATGCCCTAATTCCTACTATTTTCTCTTCTATGCTTATCGATGATATTCGTACAGCTCAAGCCAAAGCTTTGTAAGAAGAGAACCTGAATTCTGAAAACCTAAAAGGGCTAACACAATTGTTGTCTGTGAACCATATGATACTCTAGTGTCTTAATAGAAATCGAATATGGTTCCTAAATATGGTTCTTCTCGCAATAGTTTTTCGTCTGAATCGCAAATGTCCAATTGCTCTGTTCATCTTGGTAGTTCAATGACGTACTTTGACCTGAAAGTCGACTACTGGTGGCCAGGAATGAAGAGAGACATCAGTTCTTACATTGAGAGTTGTAGAGTGTGTCAGATGGTCAAGGCAGAACACAAAAAACCTTTTGGAAATATGCAACCACTCCCTCTACCTGAATGGAAACGGGAGCATACAACCATGGACTTCGTCACGAAACTGCCAATGACTAAAAGACAACACGACTCCATCTGGGTAGTCGTTAATCGACTAACAACTCATTTTCTACGTGAAAGCTATTCCTTGGATAGATTGGTATAACTCTACATTTTAGAAATAATCGGTAGAAATTGCGTGACAAAATCCATCGTTTCTGGTCGTGATGGTTGTTCCACTTCAAACTTTTGGAAAGCGCTGCAAGATGGATATGGTAAGCAGATACTATGAGTACAAGCTACAAATCTCAATGCCGACAGACAAAGTGGGCAGACTATCCTAACTCTTGAAGACATGCTTCGTGCTTATACTCTTGATCTATGTGGTAACTTGGATGACCACTTGCCTTTAGTAAAATTCTCTTACAATAACAGTTGTCGTTCTACGATTAGAATGGCTCCTTGAAGCCCTCTATGGAAGGAAATGTAGGAATCCCACCTATTGGTGTGAGACATGTGAGACACCGATTGCTGGTCCTGCACTTCGTCAACTGACACATGAAAAGATTCAGCTTGTCAGAAGAAACATCCTAGAGGTCCAAAGCAGGAAAAAGTTGTATTATGACAATCGTGATAAGTAAATTCAGTTTGAAGTCAAGGATTGGGTGATGTTAAAAGTATCCTCAATGATAGATGTTTTGCGATTCATAAAGCGCAAAAAATTAGCTCTGAGATTTATTAACGCATTCAAAATCGTTAAAAAGATAGGAAATCAATCTTATCGTCTTTAATTATCATTTTGATTTGGCTGGAGTACATCCTGTATTTCATGTCAACCAACTCAGAAAGAGCTTAGCTGACGAGCGAGTAGTCCAGCTAGGCAAATACCACATATTGTTCTGCAAATTGACAAGAAGCTTCATGTTATTGAAGATCTAGAATGTATTCTAGACACAAGGACAAAGAAGCTTTGAAATAAAGAAGTATAGATGATGCTGGTTCAATGGAAACACCACAGAGGGTCGCATCAGACCTGGGAATCGAAAGCTGAAATGTAGTCAAATTACCCTAGTCTTTCTACACTTGGGAACCTTGTTCTTTTCTACCCATACACACAGATTTGAATTAGATAATGATTTTGCATTCAAGCCATGACAAACAACAGAATTTGAATTAGAATTCGTTTCTTTGGAACCCTAATCTGTCTACACTTGGGAACCTTGTTCTTTTCTACCCATACACGCAGATTTGAGTTAGATAATGATTTTGCATTCAAGCCATGACAACCAAAAGAATTTAAAGACATCAAAGCTGCACGAGAGTATTTAGAACAAATTTTAGTATCTGAGTTATTATAGACATTTTTCCCTATGGAACTAGTCCTATTTGTAATACTAGTATCTTTTATTCTCCACTCTTTATGAAAATTGTCCTTTTTCTTTGCGACTTGCTTCTTTCTCCAAACTTGCTTAGATGATCTTTTCATAGAAGTATCTGACATACAGGAAGAACGAGAATTAGTCAAATTAGAATAAGCATTATTCTGTAAACTTTCTTACCATGAGAAGAATTTGAACTCTTTCCTTTTGTAACCTTCGAAGAAGACGATTCACCTTTTTCAAATATAGTAGGAACAAAAGAAAATTTTGCTTTCTTCTTATGTTGCAAAAAAGGTGATGAAACTGATACAACTTTTGGAATAGAAGGTACTTTTTTCAAAATACTTACTAGTTCCTTAGTTTTATCAATTTATTTATCATAAAGAGGTTTAACAAATTCATCAATCTTGACAAACATTTCATCTAAAGGATAGACTTTAGAGTTCATGAACAGATTATATTCCTTTTCAGAATTAATGGAATCTATTTTAATTTAAGTTTTCTGATCAGGTTGAGATTTGAGTCCAGACTATTCTTTAAGTTTTATTTCTAAATCTTGAATAACTATTTGGAGCATTACTTTTTCATCCTCAAAATTTTTTGTTTTCAATTCTAGATCAGAATTTATCTTCTCAAAAATTTAATTTGGAATATATGGCTTTTGAGTGAAAATTTTATTTTCAGACAAATCTTTATCAGAATATGTCTGAATATACTCTTTAGTTTTTGGTGGACTTCTATAACTTTCATTTAGAATGTTATAATCCAAATCGATTTGTATTTTATCTTCTCTCAACCATTTCAGATCTTCACCTGATTCCACTTCTTCGGATGCTTTTAAAAACGACATTGTTAATCCTAAATCCATGTATCTTTTGTCATATAATGTTGGAGAACACGAGATTGCTTTCGTTAGATACTTAGGATTTTCACAACCAACACCAGCTTTTGAGTTATTAAAATCTGTGTTTTTTGGTTGATTTAAATGGATTGAATTACATTTACAGAATAATTTGCAGATTCTAATTCAGGTGATTTAAGTTTTTCAGTTAAGTCAGTAATATTGCTACTCAGCTTTTTATTTTCAAGTTGAAGATTATTGACTTTTTCTTCTGTAATAGAAACAGTTTCTAAAGCGAATGTTTTATCATTGGGAAACTATAACACTAACGCATGCTCAAGTCTCAATTTGTTTTCCAATGAATGGGCCTTCTTTTTCTCGGCTTTCATTGACTTTTCAAAACATTTAAGCATGTAAGCCATTTGAGCTAGCTTATTTTCAAACTTACAGGAGTTATCAATATCTGAGTCAGGATTAGAGTCTACCTCAGGTGTCTCAGACTATTCTGAAGTATCTGATTCAGATCCATCATCCTCTTGATCTTTACTACATTCTGCTCCTTCTGTAGCCATCAGTGCTACATCTTCTCTCAATTCAGACTCAGAATCTGTATCTTCTTTCTTTTCCTCTGCATCATCTGTCAGCCCGACCCAGACTTCGTCTTCAGCAATCATCGCAGACTCACTTTGTTCAGACTCTAATATGTTTTGAAAGATTTCAGACTTTAAACAGATATTTGCATCCTCATCCAAAATGTCATCGTCGTCAGAGAGTTGGAGCCAGTGACCATCTTCTGCCATAAGGGACTTCCCAGCTTCCTTTTGTTTGGCCAACAAAGCCTTACGAGTGTAGTATTCAGAATTTTTAACTACAGGCTCTCGGCATTCTCGGGCATAATGGCCTGGCTTGCCACAATTATAGGATTTCTGCTCATCTTCCTTCTGAACAGACTTCTCTGGCTTTTCATATTTTTCTTGCTTTTTCCCACTACTCTCTCTGGTCTTTTCATACTTCTCTCGCTTTTCATATTTTCTGGAGCCAGTTTGATATCTCAGCTTGTTGTTCGTTGGCTTGCGATAAAACTTCTTCTGGTACACTTTTGTCAGAAGGGTCATCTGCTTTTTCATCTCTTCAATTTCAGGGTCTGCTGAAGAGTCTATTGATTCATATTCCAATGAACTGCTTACTTCCACTCGCTTCTCCTTCTTTAATTTGTACTTGTACTTCTTATCGGCTAGGAGAGCCAATGGATCCACAGTTGCTTTTTTCTCTTGTTTCTTCCCTGAAACCTTCCTTAAAACAACCTCCTGATAGTTCTTTAAATTCTCAAAGACCATGTGAATGTCCATATCATCTATTCCTTGGTCTGTTGGATGATCATAGTATATTTGTCCCACTCAGGGTTGAGAATATTAAAAAACTTGACATTTATGTCCAAGTTAAACTTTGTGACCCCATTCCTTTTCATTTCACTAACTAAATTGTCTTCCAAGGTCTTAATCGTCCTTTCACTCTGACCATCCGTCTGTGGGTGATAGGCTATGCTCATACTAGGCGTGTACCCAATGCCTCTTGCAATGATTGCCAAAATCTTGATGTGAACCGGCTGTCCCTATCTGATATAATTGATACAGGTACTCCATGCCTTAAGACGACTTCTTTAAGATAGATTCGTGTTAACTTATCCATCTTATCAGTCTCCTTGATTTGCAAGAAGTGTGCGGTCTTTGTAAGTCGATCCACAATCACCCAAATGGTGTCATAACCTCCAGAAGTCTTTGGGAACTTGGTGATGAAGTCCATGGTGATATTCTCCCACTTCCAATGGGGTATTTCTGGTTGAACCAACAATCCTGATGGTTTCTGGTGCTCAGCCTAAACTTTCAAACACGTTAAGCACTTACTGACATATGTAGCAATGTCAGCCTTCATGTTTGGCCACCAGTACATTCCCTTTAAGTTGTGATACATCTTGTCTGACCCTGGGTGAATCACATATCTTGTCTTATGCCCTTCATCCATGACCATCTTCCTCAATCCTCCAAATTTTGGTAGCCAAATTCTGCCCATGAAGTACTGACATCCATCGGCCTTGATTTCAAACTGCTTTTCCATTCCTTTCAAGGCATCATCCTGCAGATTACCCTCCTTGACTGCTTCCTCTTGTGCCTTGCAGACTTGAGAGTTTAGGTTTGATTGTATAGTCATGACCAAAGCTCGTACCATTAAGCATTTAACCCGTTCCTTCCGACTTAAAGCATCGGCTACTACATTTGCCTTACCCGGATGGTAACGGATCTCACAGTCATAATCTCTAAGCAGCTCAACCCAGCGTCGCTGCCTCATGTTTATTTCTTTCTGGTTTAGAATATGTTCAAGGCTCTTGTGATCTGTAAACACCGTGCACTTCGTACCGTAGAGGTAGTGCCTCCATATCTTGAGAGCAAACACCACAGCTCCAAGCTCCAAATCGTGAGTCGTGTAGTTCACCTCATGCACTTTAAGTTGTCGCGATGCATAATCGATAATCTTTTCTCTTTGCGTTGACACACAACCCAATCCATTGTGTGAGGCATCGCAGTAAACAACAAAATCTTCTGTTCCTTCCGGTAGGGACAAAATAAGTGCACTACACAATATTTGCTTCAACAGTCGGAATGTCGTTTCCTGATCTTCACCCCAGTTGTATTTTATGTCCTTTCGAGTCAATTCCCTTAAAGAACCAGCTATCTTCGAGAAGTTTTCTATGAATCGCCTATAATAACCGGCAAGACCTAAGAACTGACGTATTTCGGTGGGGGTCCTAGGAGTTGCCCAATTCTTAATGGCCTCGATTTTTGATGGGTCTACTTGAATTCCTTGGCTATTGATCACATGCCCTAGGAATTTGACTTCTCATAGCCAAAATTCACACTTAGAGAACTTGACGTACAACTGTTCTTTCTCTAGTAGCTCCAAAATTAACTTTAAATGCTGCTCATGCTCCTCCTTATTTCTGGAATAGATAAGGATATCGTCTATAAACACTTTTACAAATTTGTCCAAATACGGTTTACATACTCCATTCATGAGATCCATGAATACAGCTGGTGTGTTGGTCAAACCGAATGGCATCACCTAAAATTCGTGATGTCCATAACGAGTTCTGAACGCTGTCTTGGGTATATCTTCCTCCCCAACCTTCACTTGATGATAACCGGATCGCAGATCAATCTTAGAGTAAAAACTAGATCCTTGGAGTTGATCGAATAAGTCATCGATTCTGGGGAGAGGGTACTGGTTTTTGATCGTTAACTTGTTCAGCTCTCGATAATTGATGCACATCCTAAAGGATCCGTCCTTCTTTTTGACAAACAAGACCGGAGCTCCCCAAGGTGAGGAACTTGGTCGGATGAATCCTTTCTCAAACAGTTCTTGCAACTGATTGGATAATTCTTGCATCTCTAACGGTGCCAATCGGTAGGGTGCTCGTGCGACAGGTGCAGCTCCAGGCACCAAGTCAATCTGAAATTCTACTTGCCTAATTGGTGGAAGTCCAGGCAAGTCTTCAGGAAAGACTTTTGGGTAGTCACGAACTAACACTGCTTGACAACCTCTTCGAAGGCATTTCAGCGTTCTTAGACCAGAGATGACGTTCAACTGGCGATTCTTTCTTTCTTCTTGGACTGTGAGGACTCTTTTTTTCTTAAGTGGTATTCTTACGACCTTCTTACCACATAAGATTTTGGCATGACTGTCTGATAACCAATCCATACCGATAACTACATCGAAACTTCAGAGTTCAGTAGGCATCAAGTTTATCTTAAAGGGATGATCTGCCAATTTTAGTGTGCACTCCTTAATTATACTATTCGCTTCAATCAACTTTCCTTCCGCTAATTCTACGGCATAAGCATTTTCTAATGGGGAAAGAGTGGCATTCAGTTGTTCACTAAACTTAGCAGATATAAAACTTGTATCAGCCCCAGTATCAAATAGCACATAAGCATACATATCATTAAGAAGAAATGTACCCGTCGCAACGTTGGGATCCTGACGAGCGTCGCCTGCTCACAATAAAAAGGCTCTTCCTTGAGCTCCACCATTGTTCCTTTTCTTGGGGCAATCCATCTTGAAATGCCCAACGTTCCCACATTCAAAACAACTTCTTTGCGTGCCGCTGCTTCCTCCGTTGGTGTTGAACTTACAGTCTTGGGTTAGATGACCAAGCTTCTTACATTTCACGCAAGGGGTTGGGCAGGGACCTACAGGATGGTAGGTGCATTTGTTACACCAGGGTTTTGTACCGGTATAGCCCTTTCTAGACTCAGTTCCAGCAACAAAGGCTTTGATGGTTTCGGTCTTCTTGGACTGTGAACCCGAACCTTTCCCTGATTTATCTTCCCACTTCCTCTTGTTCTCCCCAGCTTTGGCCTCGTTCCTTCGGGCAACTTGGTCCATCAAATTATTCGCCATTTGAATGGCGCTCTGGATAGTAGTTGGGTTGGATGTGGTAACATTTCCTTGGATTTGGGGGGCGAGTCCCCAAATGTGGCGCTCAATACGCTTGTATTCTAGGGTGACCATCTGCGGGCATAACAGACTCAGTTCATGGAAACGATTGGTGTAGCCAGCTACATCCGTTCCCTTCATAGCCAGATTCCACAACTCTGACTCCATCTTCTGTAGTTCATTTCTCGGGCAATACTCGTCGGTCATCATTTGCTTTAACTCGGCCCAGGCGAGTTGGTAAGCTGCATCAATCCCCACAGACTGGGCATATGAGTTCCACCTTGTCAAGGCGCCATCTTGGAGAGTGTGGGTGGCGAACTTGACCTTCTCGTCCTCGATGCAACCACTAACACGAAACACTGACTCTAGTTTCTCGAACCAGTGAACTAGTCCGACAGCACATTCTGTTCCGTTGAAGTATCGAGGCTTACACCTTATTTGATTCCACACCCCTTCTGAGTTGAATCAGATCCTCCCGTGGTACGACTAACACCTCCGTCGCCGTTTGTGGTGCTGTTTCTGTTGGTTTCATAGGTGGCTATAGCTGTTGCCACTCGTTGTGCGACCAGTTGTTCGATATCAGCGGTATTCATAGCTCTCCATCGCGGCATTATCTTAAAGTTTAAAGAAAAGAGCATAGTGTAAGAAGTTGAGTCTTAAAGATTTACATTTTTCTTAAGGCACAGTTCTATAATCATCAAACACAGATTCATAAATAACTTGCAATTTTCATTAATCATTCATAATTTTCTTACATTGGGGCGGGTTATTACCCGAAAATTTGTAGTCCTACACTATTACATAATAATTTCCTAACATTACAAAGATATAGGAGGGGGTACTAGGTGCGGGAGTGATCGGGGATCTCTCCCCTTTTTCCAAAGCATTGAGGCGCTGTGTCAGCTCCTCACTACGGGCCGCGCTCTCAGCTAATCGTTGCCGCAGCTCATCTAGCCCGGCCTGTTGGATGAGATGGGCATGCTGGTTAGCCCAGTATAGGTTGGAGTTTTGCAACTCCTCCCGTTCTAAACGGGTTGTCATCTTTTTAATGTCTTGGTTAAGCAACCGAATCTGGAGGTCGTGCCTTGAAGACCGAGCTACCAAGAGTGGTATGGTCTGTTCGGCAGGTTCTTGGGTGAGTGATGGGGTAGGTGCGGAGGATGGTCCTCCGATCTCAAAGTGAGAGGGGATTCCCTCCTCCCGCCTCCACTCTTGGAGGGTCTCGGGCATCCAGCCCCATCTTCGGGCGTTTGCCCGTCGTCATGGTGGTGAACTTGGTTGTGGTGCCGGTACAGGGATAGACTCCCGTCTTGGCATGAAAACTCTTTTGCGGGCCGTGAACTTCATCCGAGGTCCAGTGTGGTGAGATGGTACAGGTGGGGGATATGGGATATAAGAGGCGGCCACTGTGGATGGTGGGTCCTCTCCGGATGGTTCTCCCCATCCGCTGGAGGATTTGTCTTTCTCCATGGGTTCCTCGTCTTCCGAGAGGTCTTCCTCCTCAGTTGGGTCCTCATCAGTAAACACCTCCGGGTTGTATCGGCTGGTGAGTGTATGCTCCTCTTCCAAGTCAGACAAAATGATTACAACTTGGTTTGACATGTTATCTGCTATCAAGGTCCATTTATAGTCTTTTAGTTACTTACAAGATATTTAAAAAAATTTAGTAAAACTTATGTGCAGTTATAGTCTGGGGTACTAATGCAACCTAGTTGACTATAATTATGGCTTTGATACAAATCTATCACACCCCGTTACCCCGGTTGGCAACGAAACGTGACGTCACGGAAGCATAACCGTAATCATAACGAACGACCACTATATGGACGTTTTAAAAAATACATCCATAAAACTTTAAAATATAGAAATGTTTTACATAGCCTGATATGGTGATGAGTAGTTCGCACGGTACAGAGATTTAAATACATAATTAAAGTAATCAAAATAATGCGACTAAATCTCCGGTGGTTTTGAAAATGCATGCGACTCCTTAAGTGCGAAAGCTTGAAAATACTTCCGATGCGATGAACTTGCCTTAATTTCCTGAAAATAATTGCTAAAATACGTCAACAAAAATTGTTGGTGAGCTCATAGGTTTACACGTAAATCTGACTTGTAAGGACAACAATAGTAGAGTTTGAATTTATAAAATCATAAATTCCATGTTATGTATTACATATAAATCATCATGCAACCGACGCTTAATTAAAATGAGTTTGCCCTGTGCAGTATTCCCATACGTAATACCGTGTGTTAAATATATATGCACTCGCTGTTAGCCGACCCGAAGTAACCCGAATGGGGGACATGACTCCCGATAGATCTATCCACAATATATTCATGCTTACAAATAAATGCAATTAACAGTTCATGATATAAGGGCGGATGGATCCACATGTGTAATACATAATAGAAATGAAGTTGTTTTCATGTCCATATTAAAACGGAGCATGTATTTCAACCCCAAAACATAACAATGTGAAAATAGGGGCTATGAGGACTCACCGAGCTTGTGATGACAAAAACGAGCGAAAATGCTATTTAGCGAAAGTGGATGGATGATGCACCGAGTGAGTTTAATCGACCCCTAAATGATAATAAAAGGACTTAATATCTCTAATATATGATAATATATATATTTATAGATTTTTATGTCTTAAATCACCCAACATTACAAGTTTATAAATAAAACCCGCTTAAAACGTCAGGTTTATATATATATATATATATATATATATATATATATATATATATATATATATATATATATATATATATATATATATATATATATATATATATAATTTGTATACATAGCATATATACTTAATAATATATGATACATATATATATATAATATAAATATAGATTATATATATATATGTATAAACAGTAGTATATATATATAATATATATATAGTATATATACATATATATATATTATTATATACATTATATATATATATACTTATACCATATATATAGCATATATAACATATATATACATTATTATATAGATGATATATAACATATATTATATATATATATACATTATAATATATATACATATGGTATACATATATATATATACAATGGGGTATACATATATATATATGTATATATATGATTAACATAGAATATATATATATATATATGTTATGTATATATATATATATATATACATATATATATATATATATACATATATATATATATATATACATATATATATATATATACATATATATATATATATATATACATATATATATATATATATATATATATATATAATTTTCCAGGTTTTTCGGAGGTTTTTCGGCCTATTTCGAGGCTGTTTTTGACCAAGCTCCAAAACGTTTTAGTCTTTGGTTTTCTAGGACATTAAACTACTATATACAAAGGATTTTTAGAATCAAGAACGACCATTTTTCAAGATGTTTAGGTTGGTGAAAAAGCACGTTAAAAACCCTATGTTAGCCATTTTTGAGCTGTAAAACTTTCAGTTTCCCAAATGATTTCTCGAGGTCTTAAACTCCAAAATAAATTATGAAAACTTTCAGATCTATAGTTAAGACATAGATCTAACTTTTCTGTGACAACCTAAATTTTCACCCAGTCGTAAATTCAGTATTTTTGAACCGATAATGTAATATTATTACATTATTTGAATTATAATTTAATTAAGTTATGAAATATTTAAATTAAATTATATAAATATTTAAAGTTATGATTTAATAATTATTAAAGATAATTAAATAACAGAGATATAAGATACAAAAGTAAAAGTGAGTTAAGTAGCAAATATAACTAGATGAAGTATATAAACGAGATTTATGATTCATAAAATCACTTTTACTCTCTCTCTACTCTCTCTCTCTACACTCTCTCTCTCTCTACTTCTCTCTAGAATTTCTCCCAAACCGACCGGCCGATTCTTTAGTTTTATATATCGTTGGAAAGATCTCGGAGAATACTACACGAATCTGCTGTCACATATTCAATTTCGTATGAATTCGAGGTAAAAATCGACATCTTTAGCTTTTATATTTTCGGTTGTTTTTAAGGATAAATTCGAATTTGACTATTTTGGGTGATTAAAGTTAATTTAACTCGAGTTTTAACTAGATTATGTATGGTATAGTCGAACCTAGGCTTAATACTTAACATATTTGTGATTTTAGATGTAGAAACGTATGTTTTAAAGCTGAAAAATATGAACAAATTCGAGATGACAAGAACAAATTCGAAATAAATAGAACAAATTCGATTTGTAGCTAAATTCGAAAATATTTTCGAATTTGACATTAAATTCGAGATTTTGGTTCAACTTTAACACTAAATTCGTATACACCCCACTATTCGAATTTGACATATATATATATATATATATATATATGAAATGAAGAACTCGAATTTAACCCTACTATTTCGACTTTAGCTATATATATATTCGAATTTTATTTTGGAATTCAAGATATGGATTTAACTTTAACTCAAAGTCAAAATAAAGGATTTGAATTTAATTATGTATCTTGAATTTAGCCATGAGTTTGTGATGAGATTCTAATTTATTCCTAAGTTCAAAAATAGAATTCGGATGATGTCCTATTTCCTTAATTCAGATGATGAACCTACTTCGGTTCGGGTGCTTTCAATTTCGGATTCCATGTTTCAGACCCACTTTGAATTCGGATATGTCCTAATCCGGATACTCATTTCGGATGAAGCTTATGCTCAATTCAGATGGGTCCAGTTCGGATCCCAGGTTTCGGATTAGGTATATTGGTCCGAATCCGGTAGGCTATTTCTGTTCGGATTGGTCCGGATCCGGATGGTCCGAATCCGAATAATGATTTTTGATATTTTAAAATGATTTTAATGCTTAAAGATCAATAAAGCAAGATGATTACAAATATATTTATATAGATCTATTGAGAATTTATGAAACAAAGAATGATTTATGAAAGAGCAGTTATCAGAATCAGATAAAATAAAGATTTTAACGACTGAAAGATGATGAAATTGACATGATATTAACATGATAATTCTGGACAGGTTCAGTGAAATTCTGAACATAGAGACAAAGATTTAAAAGATTTAAAGCTGGTCAAAGACTTGAATTGACAGAACAGATTGACAAAGATAAAATCCTGAGATAACTCAGGTGGCAGATTTTACATCTGTTTGATAAAGACCCCGATCTGTGAGTTATAGATATTCAGATTTAACATGCTTGAATTTCCGCTTGAGACATATTGTTGATGCTAGATTGAATTGACATTCATATTATCAGCTAGATTGTGACCTGTGCACACTATGGTTCGGTGTTGCCCAGTGGACCATGATAGCTATTTGACTTATCACTTCATACGATATTGGTTTTACTGTTCATTTCAGATATTGCGTTAAGATTACTGCTATCATGACTTTGAATACGTATGCTTCATCATTGCATATACTTTGACATTTGATTCAGCTTGATTAGCCTCATTGGTCTATTGTTCTAGACTTGGCTATTTCACCAGTTCTATCGAACTTGGTAATGACCTCCGATGTTCCGCCACGTTGATTTACTGCTAGCTAGCCCAGTATGTGGCTGATCCCCACGATTCAAGCGTGAGCGTGGCTTGAACATCATCCGACTCTATGACTTCTA
The DNA here is from genome assembly GCA_020465985.1 of Centrapalus pauciflorus. Lineage (NCBI taxonomy): Eukaryota > Viridiplantae > Streptophyta > Magnoliopsida > Asterales > Asteraceae > Centrapalus > Centrapalus pauciflorus. The sequence continues at coordinate 286,802 of JAANYP010000193.1, forward strand.
TGTCTCAATCATGAGGGCTGAAGCGGCAGCCAAGACATATCACGCTAGACTGATGATCCGCTTGACATTGCATGTTAATTTGAAAATCTATTTACTCACTAAGCGTTGCTTACGGTTGCTACATTAACATTTTTACCGGAAAAGATAAAGGAAAGTCACCTGCTGGACCTAGTTCTTAGGTCTATCAAGAATTCAATCGAAGTTTCTATTGACCACTACTCAACAAAACATTTGGGTACTGATTGGCAGATGAAACTGTGGTTGTATGGGTAGATTTATCTTGATTGTGTGATGAAATAGATTTTCAAATTAACATGCAATGTCAAGCGGATCATTAGTCTAGCGTGATATGTCTTGGCTGCCGCTTCAGCCCTCATGATTTAGACATAGAAGTCATAGAGTCGGATGATGTTCAAGCCACGCTCACGCTTAAATCGTGGGGATCAGCCACATACTGGGCTAGCTACCAGTAAATCAACGTGGCGGAACATCGGAGGTCATTACCAAGTTCGATAGAACTGGTGAAATAGCCAAGTCTAGAACAATAGACCAATGAGGCTAATGAAGCTGAATCAAATGTCAAAGTATATGCAATGATGAAGCATACGTATTCAAAGTCATGATAGCAGTAATCTTAACGCAATATCTGAAATGAACAGTAAAAGCAATATCGTATGAAGTGATAAGTCAAATAGCTATCATGGTTCCCTGGGCAACACCGAACCATAGTGTGCACAGGTCACAATCTAGCTGATAATATGAATGTCAATTTAATCTAGCATCAACAATATGTCTCAACCGGAAATTCAAGAATATTAAATCTGAATATCTATAACTCACAGATCGGGGTCTTTATCAAACAGATGTAAAATCTGCCACCTGAGTTATCTCAGGATTTTATCTTTGTCAATTTGTTCTGTCAATTCAAGTCTTTGACCCGCTTTAAATCTTTTAAATCTTTGTCTCTATGTTCAGAATTTCACTGAATCTGTCAAGAATTATCATGTAAATCTCGTGTCAATATCACCATCTTTAGTCTTTAAATTCTTTATTTTATCTGATTCTGATAACTTGTTCATTCATAAATCATTCTTTCATTCATATTCTTTATTTTATTAATATTCTTAAAAGATTAGTATATATATAAATATATATAATCATTTTGCTAATCTTCTTGTTATTTTATGCGTCGTCCATGTATTTTATTCACTATATTCGAATTTAGGGAGTGGGTTTCGAATTTATATAATTAAATTCGAACAAAAATCAAATTAAAAATGCTATTTTTGAACTTAGGAATAAATTAGAATCTCATCACAAACTCATGGCTAAATTCAAGATACATAATTAAATTCAAATCCTTTATTTTGACTTTGAGTTAAAGTCAAATCCATATCTTGAATTCCAAAATTAACTTCGAATATATATATATATATATTATATATATATATATATATATATATATATATATATATATATATATATATATATATATATATATATATATATATATATATAGCTAAAAGTCGAAATTGACGTTTAAAGTGGGTTTTATTTATAAACTTGTGAAGTTGGGTGAGTTAGAACATAAAAACCTTTATAGATACTGTCACACCCTGCTACCCCGGTTGGCAGCGAGGCGTGACGAGTGCGGAAGCGTGACCATAATCATAATGAACGACCACTATATGGACGTTTTCAAAGAAATACATCGATATAACTTTAAAAGGTAGAAATGTTTTACATAACCCGTAAATAATAAAGAGTAGTTCGCAAGGTACAGAGATTTGAATACATAATTAAATTATCCAAAATAATGCAAATAAATCTCCGACGGTTTGAAAAAGAATGCGATTCCTTAAGTGCGGAAGCTTGAAAGTGGTTACTTCTGAAGGCATACTTGCCTTAATTACCTGAAAATACATGCTAAAATACGTCAACAAAAATTGTTGGTGAGCTCATAGGTTTACG